>AFRD01000330.1:0-39350 GCA_000222875.2 Periglandula ipomoeae IasaF13
TGCACTTGCTATCGTATTGTCATCAATTCGATGTGCATTGCACCTTGGCGTGACACTGCTGAGCTTGTCTTGACTAGTCTTTGCTCGACGTTGCTGTGCACCGTGAACTCATTTTTTCGCCAGCATCGCAGATCTGGTTGACAAAAAACGGCAACTTTCCTCTGATTTTTCAATCAAACCTTGCCAACATCTGCGGATGCGATCGCCATCATGACGGTTCACCATGACACCCCTTGGGAGAAATGTACGCACACTTATATTACTTGGCGCCACGTGATTTGGCCAGTCTCCCCTCTTTGAAGTCATTTTCCAAGCCTCGAGATCGACGTCCTGATGACAACCGCGCTCTATGACGCGTTCAATGTATGCCGAATAATCGTGAGCAGATCTTCTACTTCTCTATGATGGCTCAAACATTCATTCATCATGGCTCTCACCAGTCTATACTCCCAAATTCGCCGCCTGGTCTCCTTTTCCTGAAGGCCATCTTCCCCGCCCTCGACGCTCTTGGTCCCTTTCACGGAAACACCAACTCTGGCTAACTTCCTTGCACCAGATGCCACATTCATTATTAACAACGGTCCTCCCGTACATGCCAGTAATGTGCTCAAGATGCTGCAAGTGCGTGCACTGCGACTCTCCAGATTTGGCCACATTCTAGAGCGCGCATGGGATGTGGACATGGGCAACGGCTCGAGGACAGTCATGTATGAGTCCACGAGTGTAACGGTGTTCAAAGAGGACATTGAGGGTGTCGAGGTCAGGATAAAGGAATTCAATATTATCGAATTGGAGCCGAGCGACGTAGGAAGGGGCCGTGGTGGGCTGCAGGCTGTGAAACTCATGACTTATTTGGACGGATCGCCGGTGACTGCCAGGGCAGAAGCGATGCAGAAAAAGGCAGAAGTAGTTTGATGACGCACGATTCTTTGTATGGTCATCAATGTCACGATGCATGCAGCGTGCATTCAATTTATTGGACTAGAGGTTCTTGGGCTCCAATTGCTCCCCCGTAGCTTGCGCTACTCTCCGTCCACCATTTGCCTTCCGGTCTGCTGCAAGAGACCGCGCGAACTTGGATTTCTCCCGCAGCCATGGGCCTTTCCAGTAAATTAAATACACAGGCGCGGTCACGACAAGCGCAAGACAGGCTAAAATTGTGCTCGCATATTGCGTATGAAGTCTTTCGGGACCGATATTGGAAAACAGGGGCGTTGAATACATGGCTGCAATACCGGCCAAGAAGTCTCTTGCAAATCCGTTGCCACCAGTGGCGCTGGCAGAGTACGGACCGTATGCAGCCAACATGTAGCTGATGGTTGACATATAGATTCCGTAGTTGGCAATGGCAATCAGGCATGAGAAGATCATTGGCGCAATCCAATGCGATTCGGGAGGCCCCATAGATGTCCAGGCAAATCCGAAGAGGCCGATGGCTTCCAAAGGAGCAAGATACAAGAGCCACTTGAGTCTGCGCTCCGGAGACAGTGAATGTGCCCCTTTCGCCTTTATGATACGTTGGTCTCGCACGATCCAGGGGACATAGCTGGCGTATGCGATAAAGTAGCCGATGTTGATGGGAATAAAGGCCCATGCCATTTCGAGGATGCCGAATCCCCACTTCTCATATACCGGGTGAAAACCCTCTTGAAACGTGAAAATGAGGGCGTCGGAGAAGCCGGACAGCAAAGAGCACGAGAGCACGATTGGCTCACGGATGAACATCTCAAAGGGTCTCAGCCAAGTGATCCGAACGTCGCGAGCGGAAATACGTGGCGTCTTGACTTCGTTTGGTCCCCAGACGTTTGGATCCTCGCCAGACTCTCTCCTTCGTTTCGCTTCCCTGTCCATTAGAATGGTAGAGCGACTCTCAGGCATGAAAAAGTGTACAGTTTGGACGGCACCGCCGAATATGAGCTGGACCCAAAAATTCCACCGCCACGAAAGGAACTTCTGGATGGGACCGCCGATGACTGGCCCAATGGAAGTGCCCAGCACCGATGAAAACACAACGAATGCGACTGCCCAGTCTTGGTCTTGTTGGTACAGATCTGCCACCATGCCGAGTGTGACACTTCCTCCTGCCGAGCTCAGGCCGCCCTAGATACTTTCCATTAGCATTGACCGGAGACAACTCATTTCTTTTTATGAAGTAACATCTTACCAGACCCCGAGCAATAACGATCGAAGCATAGTTAGGTGCGAGACCACCTAGTACTTGCCAAATATTGACGAGAAGGAGCGAAAGTCTGAGAACAATCAATGGTCAGATGTCGTTCTTTGTCGAAAGGGGATTTCATCGCCAAGGGTTCACAACTTACTGTAAGATAGGCCACCTGCCGAACTCCGAACTCCATGGTGCCCAGAGCTCACATCCAAACACGTAGAGAACCAAAAACACGCATTGAGAGACTCTGGCTTTTTGCTCGCTGATATCGAAGTGTTCGCTCAAGAGTGTGATGTTATTCGGATACACGCTAGTATTGAAGTTCATGGACACCTGCACGGCGAAGATGGACGATAGAAGCATCCACTTCCACACGGGCCATGAATATCCCAATACATCGTAGCAATCGTTCTCGGTAATGATGCGCTTCCCGTCGCCTGTCACTTCTTGTTTGGTATCTAGGGCAAGGTCGTCTTGGCTTTTTGGCCCCTGTCATTCGTCGTCATGGCCAGGCATGTTGCTGGGGCTTCTCGACTACACTGTCTGCCAGCCTGCCATTGGTGTTCAGCGCATCCTCTTCGCCCAGAATCCCGCTCGAACGTGGCTTTTCAGTATCGCCCATTTTGCTCCCACGACAGCATGCGGAAGTGTATTGGGAAACCAATAGCCTTATAGACAGCAGGCACAGACCGCAAAGTTTGCGGCCGTCAACGCAAAATGACAAACTTTGCCCGGGCTTTCAGCTTGCCAGGGAAATAATGCTTTGCTTGAACCATTCCACGTGGAGTGCTACCTGGCAGACGCACTGGTTTTTTATGTCTTTCCTTAGCATTGTCTGCATGGGTATGAGGTGACGCTTCTGAGAAAAAAAAGAACAAAACGTCACAGCGGGGCAACATGGGCATTTCATCTGGCAGCGAGGGGAGCAATTCCCAGATCCTAACAGCTTTTCTGAGTCAAAGATTAATTCAAATCCCTTGTGCGAGTAACTTAGCGTGCAGAAATAATGGGCTCTTGCGGTATATCAGGCTTGACGGGCGTCTCTCGGTACGGGGTTCCCCAATCGGGATATCGATCGTGATTCTCAAGTCTGCGCTATCACCCTTGGAAAGTTGAGATGGTAGGATCTCTGACATCATACGTGGATTGTGTTCCGTTTAAATTCTGTGGGACAGGCCGCTTAAACAAACGCTCGGGCTGCCAGGAAAGGAAATCCGTCAAGCGCGGTGGGAACCTGACGATGTGCGCATTCTGATTACTGTACCGTAATACTTTGTGCATTTGAAGCCATTTGCGCTCGCAAGACGTAGCAATAGGCCTTCCAGAGTCATAGTTGGTTCTGGATGAGAAGCGATAGGAAACTGACATACCGCAAACCGCGCAGATATGAGAAAGAACACGCTGCTGAAGGAAATACCCCGAACTTTGCACAAATTGTCGGGTGACTATCTCAACTGCGCCGCGATTTCACCGAGGAAGGCTTGGCGGTACATTGGATACACCGAGTGAGTGACATCGTGGTGATTTTTCCATCGCCAGATGGATTGGGTTGATTGTCCCCACTTCGCACTCACCGATGTGTGAACTCATGCTGGCCAATGATGTCGAGTGATCCCGACTGATAGAGGGCTTGAATGATACAGATCGCAACCAATTGACAGATCAAGGGTTTGCTTGAAGAAGGTTGCCATTGACCGCGATGAATGAAATTCTAGACTGAAAAAGACTCCAGTCGCTGTATTCGGTGATTGCGGATTTTGGTGGTCGACGACAGACAGGCCATGCTAGTTAATACTTCAGCTGTAATACTGATTTGGTAACAAAGTGTCTAGAATAGGTTGCTACACACTACCTACCAGCCTCTGGCGCATTGTGCCAATAGCGCGCGACATATCGTGAGCTTTCCTCTGCACCACGGCCTCTTGATTGTCATTTTGTTTTTAATGTTTCCCAAGAAGAGAGCGCGAGGCTGGATTGAATTGAATACCGAAGTTCTCCGTACAAAACTTGTTTCCGAATGCTGTGTGCTCACGTCATTACGTGATGTCGAGTGACTTTTTGTCGCGTAGCACGACCTTGGCTGCCCAACATTTCCTCATGGTACCCTACAGCTTGCGCCTTCGATTTTGCTTGTCACGCTCATCATCCAGGCCATCGCCCTCCTGTATGAGAACGGCCATTGATACCAGGATCGCTTTTCCCGACAACGAAGCCCGCGTCCTAGCCACGGGTGCTCAATTCTTTCCGACTCAAGCTATCGCTGAAATAGATGCGCCACTCGCCAAACAGCATAGTGCTGGTCTTCTCGACGGGAATCGGAGGCATCTCAAGCATCGTCTTCTCGCACAGGTGGAGGACTATAGGACCGTGCTGTCCACCTTTTCGCCTGATGTACTCTTGGTAGATGTATTCCCATACGGCGCTCGCGCTCTATACGAGCTGGCAGAGATACCGACGTATGCAACGCTAGGTGTTATTCCTCTGTACACGTCGCATCTCAGTGCACCACCTCCCGTGTCAGGCAAAAGTCCCCCAACATTATGGATAGCATGGATAATGAACGCGGCACAACAGCTTATAAACCAGTGGATGATCAAGCCTTATTCGTTGAGGCTCACCCTTAATGCTCAGAGGAGACTCCTGGGACTTGATGATCTCACGTTCGGGGAGGCGGCAGAGTGGTTCACATATAGCCCACATCTGCATATCCAAGCATCAAGCCTCGAACTCGAATTCGGTCAGGTTCCCCGGCCGTGGAGAGATAAAAACCACACAGTCTTCGTTGGTCCTCTTGTAACGAAGTCGCCGGGGAATGCTACGAAGCTCCCGGGCTGGTGGCCGGACATGTCAAGAACTCAGACGAAAGTCCTGGGCATCACACAAGGAACCCTGGCCATGGACCCGACTTCACTAGTTCTACCAGCTATCGAAGCCCTCAGAGAGGATGAAGATCTCCTGCTCGTGGTCGTATCACCATATGAAGAGAGCATTCAATCCACTGTAGGAAACTGTGCCAATGTTCGATATACGTCATGGTTGCCTTACCATGTCCTTCTGCCACGGCTATCTATGCTAATTACAAATGGAGGCTACGGAAGCATTACACAGGCTCTCTCCCACGGCATTCCTCTCTTATGTGCTGGCCAAACCGAAGATAAGCCCGATACGGCTGCTAGGGTGACCTTCTCGGGAGTTGGTATCGATCTTCAGACGGATAGCCCCTCAGCAGAGAGTATTCGGGAGGCTGCGTGCCGGATATTAGAAGACGATTCTTATACGCTGAATGCTCGTCGCATGGGCGATCGATTAATTGAGCTAGGGGGTGCTGTGAGAGCTTGTGATGCCTTGGAGAGTCTGGTACACAGAGCAAGGAAGCACACATGATAAGGACAAGACATATTCTATCCAAAGCGAAGCTGGGATTTCTTTTCTGCAACGCATGGGAGCTCTTTTGCATTTCTTTACGCTAATCTTTACGAGGTTTATTTCCCAGACCAAAAGCGCAAGAAGGCTCCTTTCCTAGACTCGGGGGTTTCTTCCTTTGTCTCAAGTTCGCTTTCTTTGATCGGCAATCCGTCATTGCCAACATTCGTAACAGCGTTTTGCTGCTTTCCAAGATAGAAGTTGGTCTGGAAACAAGCCGCGACAAGTGGGATGAAGGCCAATGCCAAGGCTGGCGCAAGCGCGTAATATAGAGTGCGTCTGTATGTCTCAATGATCCCCTGGCGCATCGGACTGTCGTAAGCGTACAGCTCTCTCGCAGCTTTGACATTGTTGAATATCTTCTTGATGTCCTTCTCGGTGGCGGAGGCAGGAAGATGGTGGCGGAGCTGTTGAGGCATCTGGGAGGACCAAATGACGGCAACGATGGCACTCCCAATGGCACTCCCAATCTTGGACCACAGGGCTAGGAGCGAGATAGCCAGAGCGACGTCCTGATGGGGAACAGCCGCCTGAGAAGCGACGCGGGAGCCGACCACGGAAAAGGCACCGCCTGCGCCGACCACGATCATGGCAATAACCATTGCGGCGGTAGAGATAGTGGCCCTTCCACCATCGAGGAGGACGCCCATGCCGATGGTTTTGAGACACAGACCTATGAGCTGGAGAGCCTTGTAGCGATGAGTCCATCGCTGGATGAGACCTGCTACGACGCCAAAAAATGCAGAGAGCGAGGGTCAAGGTGTTGCCATAGTAGACCCAGTCCTGGTGACTCCATGGTTTAGCGACGAGAACATAGGACGACCAGTATAAACCGCGCATTTGGCCAGCCACTGAACCATGTCAGCATAATGTACAATCACACAGTAGTATCAAGGAAAGGGAACATTTTGTGACGAAAAAGGGCACGAGGGGCGAGGGCTTACGCATGTAGAAGCTGTCGATAATGACAGCCATGAGAAAAGTCTTGTTGAATATCAATCTGCGCGGCGCGCTAGGCATTTTGGCCCATTTCATCTCATATACCACGTACGCAATCAGCAGCAAACCTCCAACAATCATCATGGCGATCAGGGACGGATTGCGCCATCCATGCTGTGCATAGGTTTTCAATGAAAAGGGCAAAAGGAGCAACGACCATCCAAATCCGAGAAGCAGAAGACCAAAGGCGTCAATTTCATGAAAGTTCCGAATCAAAGACTTGGTCCACGTCTCGGTTGGCTTGACCGCTAAGGCGATAACCATTCCGTGAGGGGCTTCTTTGCCTTGCTTCTTGGCCTTGCGGTCGAGATATATGAGCGTTACGATGGCAGGACCGAGCGCCGCGGGCATTATTATGGCAAACATTCCGTAACCCCTTGATGTGCGTGATCAGCATTGAGGACGAGACAACTTATGTTTTCTCACAGCTATTGAGACACGGGGTTAATCGGGTTGCGTCTTACCATCGCCACTGGTTCCTCGCAGTGATCGCGTCGACAATCTTACCTGCAAACCACGTATTGATAATGAATGGTGTGGAAAGCAAGGAGCTCACGAATCCACGCCATTCTAGAGGCGTCAAGTCAGCAACAATGATATCATTCGTGAGGTCAAGTCCCGAGCCACCGATAGCGACGAAGACCTCGCCGACAACATAAGCCGCCACAGACTGGCTGGTTGCAGCAACGATGTATCCGACAGTGTAGAAGAACAAAGCCAGAGTATACGTGTAAGGGCGAGACGTGATGTCCGAAACTTTGGCGATGAACGGTTTAGCGACGGCGCCGATAATGCTCGTGGCAATAGACAAGGTTGATAAGACGCTGCTGTGCTGCTTGTAGTAGCCCGAAGCATCAATGCTATAATAGCTTGTTGTGGAAGAGTCGAGCGAATACGCCCATGCGCAAACCAGCACCGAAGCGCCGACAAGGTAGAATGTTTTGCGATTCGTCTTGGCCTGGCGATAGACAGCTTCCATGCGCGTGACGCCCTGGGACTGTACCACATCGCCGACTCTTGAAACTACGGCATGTTCAGCGGAGCCAGTGGACGATGGGGATGAAGACGGATTAGGATTATCGTCGGCAGAGACGACAACGCTTGATTCTCCCGCCATCTCACGACGTTCCGGTTATTATCTCGCGATGCCAAAATGAGATGCAACGTCGAAAATAGAAACTTCCAAGTTAAGTGCGAAGGATAAGGTCTGAGGTGCCCATCGGTTTATTCAAGGGCAATATATATACATATGTATATATTACCGACCTGCCCACGACCCTGATTCTTGGCCATCAGCAAGCTGCCGAAAAATTTGCCTTCTGTAGCGAGCGGAAGGAGAAATAACATAAGACGGTCCACAAAGGCTCGCAAATTGTTTCCCAAATCGTCGCTAGCTGGGCCGCGGTCAATGGAGCTCACGATGTGCGACGAATGAGAGTGCAAATCTAATCTA
Organism: Periglandula ipomoeae IasaF13; assembly: GCA_000222875.2. Classification (NCBI taxonomy): domain Eukaryota; kingdom Fungi; phylum Ascomycota; class Sordariomycetes; order Hypocreales; family Clavicipitaceae; genus Periglandula; species Periglandula ipomoeae. Next base: position 8,043 of record AFRD01000330.1, read on the forward strand.
ATCAGATAATCGGCGGAGACCCAAGTGTACAAGGGAGGGCATACTAAACTGGTGCAGAAGCGCGGGATCGGGGTGGAACCACGTGTTGTGAGATTGTTCTGTTCCGCGGTGCCATTGTTGTGGCGGAGATTTTGTTCCTCATGTCGGCTTCCGAGTTCGTCGCGTGTAATGGCCTGTATGCTAAAATAGCTGGACACTTGTTTACACGCGCCTGAAAAAGGTGCTTCGACAGTCGATTTGCGCAAAGACTTTTGGACCGGTCGTTGACCTAACTACGTGCTAGGCACAGCACACTTACCGATGGCAAACGTCACAGCGTGTTCCAACGACTCAAACTAGTGTATCATATCTAAGGTGAAGAAATGCCGAGATTGCTGTGTGTTTAGCTGATTCTAAAAGAGAGGCAGAAGTCTGGTCCTTCGGGAGCAGTGTGCTGGGCGTTTTTAGCGAGCAAAAGAGAAGTGCAGAGTAGCTGCATCTCGACAAACCCCGCATCTCGATTGACTCTCTGATTACGAAATGGCGCAGTCGAGAATTGAGTCAATGGTCATCCGCTAGTAGACATGCCTCGGGGTAGGTCCAAGATACTAGCAGCAGAACAATTAGTAGGGGTTGCCGATGTCTCTGCGCCCAAAACACGACTCCCCGATGCACGCTGACGAGAAGCACATGCCCCTCCAAACAGCCATGTCATGAGTGCAACGAACTTATGGCACGAGGACAGGACAAGAGAGACGGATTCGAGGTGAACGATTCAGCTCCAAAGTGCCCGAACTGCTAAATGTTCTTTAAACAACACCGGACGATGGAACCCCTCAGTAATTCACAATTCTAACCCGCGGACACATGTATTCCACCGCGCGGAAGCGGTTCTTCCGGCATATGAAGGTTGAAGGATGCATTTTTCAGTCTCAGGCGGCGTAAGCCGACTGACAGGAAGCCTTGAAATTAGCATGTCAAGGCGCGTACCATTGGTCGCAACAAATTGAGATGCTGGGGCTTCAAGTGTGGCTGATTCCCTGATTCTTGGCTCGGGATGGTTGCTTTTTCGATATGCGACTTTTACAATCGGCGAATCTTGGTCCTGAGCGCATGTATGCATCGCACGGGGCGGGCATCCGCCCATGTCTCGTATTTGCTTCTTGTGACAAAGTAGCAAAGATGGTCAATGATATATTCAAGCATCCGCGGCCAATCCTCCAGGTCGGTCGCAGGTATGGTCATCAGGAATAACGATGAAGCAACTCACGGTGTTGTACTTTGTCCACGCAATTGGCAGGGCTTTTTGCCTTACGGGAGATGAAATTACATCGGTCGAGGCTGCCGTACGTTTAGTTCCAGTTCAGCCCTGAGACTTCCCACTCGGTTCTTCTTAGCATTCACAATTACACAACACTAACACTCCCGCAGTGCGCTGCTCTTTCCATATCACATCCTGGCATCGTCCAGTACCCTACGTCCCAGAATTACACCCTGTATAATGTATACTGGTCTGCTCGACAATCGGATCTCCATCCGCGATGCTTCGTTACTCCCCACTCCACTTTCGATGTATCCCTCACACTGAAGACGCTCACCTCGCTCGGAGCGCCTTTCACTGTGAAGGGGGGCGGCCACACAGCTTACTCTGGTTCCAACATACAAGACGGCATCACTATTGATCTGCGACATCTGAACCAAATTACAGTGTCGAAAGATCGAAAAACCGTCTCTGTCGGCCCCGGCAATCGATGGATCAACGTCTCCGAAACTCTCGATCCACTAGGCCTCGCAGTCGTGGGGGGCCGGTCATCCACCGTTGGTGTAAGTGGTCTTATTCTAGGTGGGGGGCAATCGTACTTCTCAGGACTCCACGGCTGGGCATGCGACAATGTGATGAACTTCGAAATTGTCCTATCATCCGGTCGAGTTGTCAATGCGAATCCCAATGAGAACGACGACCTGTTCTGGGCTCTCTGAGGTAGCGGTGGTTCAAACTGGGGAATTGTTACGAGATTCGACCTTGCGCCTTTTGAGCAGGGTGATCTATGGACGAAGTCCATCATCTTTGATGGAGAAGTAGCTAATAAAAGCCTGCTACCACTGATCACGGACCTGTCAACGACGAAGCTAAAGAGTGATCCTCCCGCGCATGCGTACTTTGTTCAGACATACGATCAGATATCTCAGCGATGGGTGTTTCTCGCGAGTTTTTTCCACGCTGCACCCTTGAAGAATGGCAGCGTTCTTTCATCTACTTTTCAGCCATTCGACTTAGTACCAGGGATACTGCAGAGAAATGCACGACTCGCAAATGTGTCTACGCTGACAAGATTGATCGAAGAGTCTGTGGGCCTTCGCAAGACGTGGTGGGATACTACGATAACGGCAGCACATTCAGAGCAATTCTTGAGTGAGCTTACGCAACTGTACAAAGAACACGTGCTGAATCTGATGAGGAAGGCTAATGGGAAGAAAATAACACCGTACTTTGTCTTGCAACCAATTACGGACAACATACTACAACAAATGCAGAAAAATGGAGGAAATACCCTAGGGCTGTATCCCGGGAATGGGCCGCTTCTCGTGGTACAATTATCGATGAGCTGGGCTGATTCTGCACTAGACGCACTCATCGAGTCTTTTGCCGAGAATTTCATTGATACCGTGGAGAAATTGGCAGCCGAAAGAGGGCTTCTGCGCGGTTTCGTGTACATGAACTATGCCGGGAGGTCGCAGGATGTGCTCAGGCGGTACGGTAGTGGAAACTATGAACGCCTTAGGAAGATAGCGTGCAAGTGGGATCCGGAGGGGTTGCTTGGGAGGCTGTGGAGAGGATATTTCCAGTTACAATAATAGCATGTCAATAGTATACAGATGATAGCTTTACCTGAGAGTTGCTGGGAAACCAGCAAAAGTAGTATTATTGTCCCACAGAACGATTTCTTAAGTTGCAATTGAGTGAATGATCAACGGTATATCTCTTTGGCTGGTATGTTCAAAATCACGAATATTTCGACGTTTTCTCAACTTCCCCCTTCTCCTTTCCTTCCTCATCGAAGAGCATTTCCTGCGCTACCAAGAGATAAGTTAGCTCTTTGCTGACATTAACAGTCCCGAGCTGCCGGGAACACCCTTATCATCAATACAGACGAGGACATGTATTGTAACTTACCGCTCCAAAGTTCAGAGTACACGCCTGCGCGATCAATCAGCTCCCTGTGTGTTCCCATCTCAGCCACGCTTCCATCCTTCAACACAATGATAAAGTCCGAATCGAAGATTGTTCGGAGGCGATGAGCCACGAAGACACTCGTGCGACCTTTTTTTCTCAAGATGCCATTGATGTTGATCATCAGCGCTTGTTTGGTGTGCGTGTCAAGGGCACTCGTTGCTTCGTCAAAAAAAAGCAGGGGCGGGTCCTTCAGAAGCAGCCTACTCATGGCCAGACGCTGCTTCTCGCCACCGGAGATCATCAGGCCCCGTTCGCCGACCTTGGTGTTGTAACCGTCGGGAAACTTCTCAATGATGTCATGTATGCGGGCCCTTTTGGCGGCCGCGACGACATCGTCGTGAGAGGCGTCGATGAGGCCGTAGCGGATGTTGTGCTCTACCGTGTCGTTGAAGAGTGGCGTATCCTGGGGCACTACACCGATTGACTTTCGGAGAGAGTCAACCGTCACGTCACGGATATCTTGGTCGTCTATCAGGATGCGACCGGCTTGGACATCGTATGATCTGAACAACAGTCGTAATAGGGTCGACTTGCCGCACCCGCTGGGCCCAACAATGGCTACTTTCTTGCCAGCGGGGATCGTGAGAGACAAGTTCTTCAGGATAGGTCGTTCCGCATGGTACGCGAATGTGACATTCTCAAATTTGATTTCACCTCCGCGAGCGAGCTCAAGCGGTTTCGCATTTGGCTTTTCCGTAATGCTTACATTGACTTTTTGCAAATTAAACAGCGTCTCCATGTCGAGAAGCGACTGGCGCAGCTCGCGATATACTGACCCCAGAAAATTGAGAGGCACGGACAGCTGGAAGACGAGCTGGTTCACCATGACAAGATCACCCACCGTCAACGCACCTGTAGCCACACCGTCGGCCGCAAAATACATCATTGCCGTGAGCGCCGAAGAGAATATGATGTTCTGTCCGCTGTTCAGGAAAGCCAACGATGTTGCCACCTTGATGGAGCTCTTCTCGTACTCTTTCAGTGCCTTGTCGTATCGCGCGACTTCGAATTTCTCGTTGTTAAAGTACTTGACCGCCTCATAGTTGATAAGAGAGTCGACTGCTACAGTTGAAGCCTTGTTATCAGCGGCGTTGGCTTGCCTGCGAAACTTTGTCCTCCAAGCCGTGGTCCAGATCGTAAACGCTGTGTAACCAACCATGGTCAAGGCGGTAATGGCTGCGAACTTCGCACCATACTGCCAGGTCAGGATGCCGCACACCAAGCTGATTTCTAATGCCGTGGGAATGATATGGAAGACCATGCTCGTCAACAAAAAACTTATGCCCTTGGTACCTCTGTCGATGGCCCTCGTCAAACCTCCCGTCTGCTTCGAAAGATGAAATCTCAGATCTAATCGAAGGAGGTGGTCAAAGACATTGCGCGCCACGCTACGAATGGCTTTTTGCGCAACAGAGGCGAAGACGGCGTTTCGGAGTTCCTGGAAAACTGTAGCACCAATCCTGGCGGTGCCATAGGCGACAATCATGCTGCCAGCCACGGCGGCAGCTGTGCCGCCCACGGCTGTGAAGTCAATATTCATCGAGTCGACTATGCTCTTGAAATAGAACGGGACCTGGACGTTAAGCAGCTTCGCTCCTATCAGGAGCGAGACCGCCACGCCGACGCGCATCTTGGTGCCGAAGCTATCCTTCGGCCATAGGTAGCGCGACATTTCGCGAATAATGGCCCAATCAGCTTTGCGCTGCTCGACGGCAGACTTGTCGATGGCAGCCAACGGGTCATTGTTCTTCTTCGGTGCGTTCGCGCCAGATGGTGTGGTCTTCGCTAGGATTGCCGAAGGCTTCACGGCCTCGGTGGTCTTCTCAGGAAGTGGTTGTTCGCGGCGGCATGAGACTGATGTTCGAAAGGGCCGCGACGGAGGAATTGTTCGATTGGGAAGCCATGGCGGGCGGCTTTGAGGTTGCATGAAGCTGCATCGTGGACAGAGCAGCGACGTGCGAGTCAGTAATCGTGGTATCATTGTGGGCTTCGATTCGAGGTAAGCATGGTGCGTTTTGGCTGGTGATTGAGGATTCTGACTACGTCGCAGTGCAGGGAAATGCGGCGGGGTCTTTCGGCTGGCTTGTGCTAGGCTGGAGGGGTTGAATAGGCCTAACCTCAGAAGAAGGGACCGAGAATAGGAAGAGAAACAGAAGGTTTTAAAAACTCAAATGAGCGCTCGCGGGCTTTATCCTGTGCTGAGAAGCGAACCTTTGCCCATGTTGAAGCTGAATGCCAGGGACCTGCACGAGAGCTCTCAAGGTGCACGCGACGAAACATTGGACCGGCCCGCAGCTGGTGTGCTAAGATGTGCGGCCAATGGCGTCAGTGTTCCAGCCTAAGGCACCATGTAGTCATGGGAGAGGAGGACGCATGCAAATCGCAATGTTAGGTACAATTACAGTCCAATTGGCTGTATATTCTATAATAATTGACAATTAGAGTCCTTTGATGCTGCCCCCGCATCGCACTCGACCCGCAAACGCCATGCAATCCCCAGTCTGTTGCAAATGTAAATGTGACCGATGCCTCTCTTATACGACACTCAAAAGCCCGCTGATAACACAACGCTTCAATCTTGATTCGCCGCCAGGTTTGAATTATAATCCCTTCTCTTGATCCAAGCTTTGATCGGCTTCACGGGATATCTTGTGGCAGCTCTCTTATATGTTTCCGGTTCCTCCAGCTTTCTCCCTGCGGAGGAACGATGTCGTAAAATGAAATTACGAAAGCTGCGTAAAGAAGCATCTCTCGCAATGCAAATGCCCGCCCTTTACACATGCTGGGACCACCGCCTACGAATCGTCTTGGTCAGACAACAGGCTCATACAGGGTTGCCCCATAACGGACTGGCAGGAGGAAACTAAACTCACCATAGGGTCGTAATGTTCCCATATCCACAACTTGCACCTTGCGACCATTCTCGTCTTCCTTCTCCTTCAAGAAGCGGCCATGATGCCATTCGTGCGGGCTGTGGAAGTATTCAGCGTCAAATTGGTGCAACTCATGTGCCATATGCGCCAAGTCGCCCTTTTGCAGAAAATACGACTCCGCATTCCTTCCTCTCTGATTCAGTTTGACGTCCTCTGTCAATAATTTGACGGTCCATATGCCGGTATAAAAGCGGAGCGTCTCGAAATAAGCAGCTTTGAGGTGTGGACAATTATTGATTAACCCGTCCACATCCAAATCTTGTACTTCTGGCGCCACCCAGACGACAGATCCGAAGTCGTTCTCGGGTTGCACGACCTTGACAAAGGGGGCGATCTCTTCGCGAACAGTTTCCAGCAGTACAGGGTCCCTATACAATTCAAATATCAGCCAGAAGGTGAGAGGGTTTGCATTGGCATTCATTGCCCATGCGAGTGCAATATCGCAAGAAGCCCGGGCCTCCAAAGGCAAGCCATGGCTACGGAATAGCTCGATTCGCGACTTGACAAATGTGCTGACATTGCTCAAGTCTTGCCACTTAGTGCCAGGATCTTCGCCGTCGAGATATTTGTCCATGGCGGCTTCGAACTCAAGTGTGCGAGCCAACATCCTCCGGCGGGCTGCCTTTGCGCGTTGGATTCTTGGCCAGGGTATCCATGCTGGGACTTTAGAAGCTAGCAGAACAATGCCATCGTCAAACATCCACAACAGCTCCCAGAAATCTGGGGAATTCTCGACAAAGTCGGTCCCGAAAAGAGCAGGATTAGCGGTGACAGCCACGAAATTGCGCACCAAAGACATCAAGTTGGCTTCAACAAAAGTCTCGCCTTTGCTAGCTTCGTATCCGGATGAGCTGGCCACGCGGGTGACTTTATAATTGACAACTGATCGTTTGGGACGTGGGGCCAATGAGGTCTCAATTAAAAGTTGACCTCCGCGCTGGCGTCCACTGGCAGGAGCCCTTGCGCTCTGGCGCGATGGGCTGAAGCTTGGCAGTGCATGGTGAAACGAGCCCCCATTGCTTTGCTCTCAATGCTGCAACAGAGTTGATGGTATTGAATCTGTTAATGTCACGTTGGTATCGTCACATCTGCTGGAGCGGGCGCCACGGAGGGGGACCACGTGCCACGGGAGATTTCCTCCCCTTCCGCGCACAGCACCATAACTTTCCTTTTCTCTTCTCTTCGTCTTCGTTGTTCGTAGTCAATCCACATCAATTGCAGCGTTCCGAACTGCGCCCGTTGAATCGTACCGTGACAGTTAACGTGTGGTATAGGTTAAGTCAGTCGACTCGGTGCACGCAAGTGGAGCTCACGCTAAACTTACGTACCTACTAAACTATTTTTATAGCTTAGTATAGTTGGGATGCTTAACTGGCTAGTTATTTTCCACCTGCATTAGGGGGTTGTGCCCACCAACTTGTGGTTGATGAATCAAGCAACTTTGGGAAGGACGCACAGGTCATTTCAGTCATATCAATTTTTTCCCTACTTCTTGTATCTCACACCACACAGACCTTTGGTCATCGTCCATCCCATGGCTTTTCTATTTCCTCCGACCGCCTTTGAATTACTGGAAACATTTAGTAGGGCTATTTAAATTACACACCGGCATTATTGCGTCGCATCATCGATGGGGTCGACCTCGGTCACTGCAGATTTGCGGCCGCGCTTTCGTGAGCCTGTTATCTCGCTGCCTCGCTTTGTAGTAGTTTGGTCCTCTTCCACCAGGGCAGGGTCGATCTTTACTTCTTCATTCTGCGGCTGTCTTCCGCCGCCATCTTCGGCAACCGAAGCTGAGTCCTCCACATTTAATCCAGTCACGATTGCCATATTGGCCTCATCGGGATGATCGGACTGAGCATTTTGCAACGGCGCGACGATCTCGAAAAATCGCATCTCATCGTCATCCTCGAAGAAGTCATCAGGGACCTCTGGCAGTTCACCGTGTTGATTGTAATACTCCAACAAGAACTGGGTTGCCTCTCGCACAGATGCCTCGCGGTGATTCGGAACCATCGCTTTGAGGCGTCGCCAAAGTAGCATTTGGGTGTTACGATGCCATTGATGCCGGAAAGGCTTGTCTACTAATCTCTGCCATGGAATCTTGATATCCATGCCGACCTCAGTGGCTTGGATAGCCATCACAAAACGAAGCCGTTCTTCATCGGGCATGACCGCAATTTGACGTCGGGCTTTCTCCAGCCTAAACGATATCTGCGAATCAGGTTGACTGGAAATGAGCTTGTCTTTTCCGTGTGTACGGATGTTGAGCGATTTCCATTTTGTGATGCACTGTAATCGACTACGTGTGCGATTCATTCTTTCGCTGATATCCTGCCAATCAATGAGTTCCTCATAGCTATGTTGTAGATCGTTTCGTCCTGGATCGGCAACGCGCAACTCGTCAATGGCGTGCATTGCCTCCATAATGACCTGCGTGAGACGGGCCTCTTCATCCTCCTTCCATGCATCTTTTCGTTGGTTTGCACCACAAACAATGTAGTTGCGAAAGCGATCTCGCAAATCTTCCGGATGTCGGTTGATTAATCCAGCAATGTGCGACCATTTCGTGCCATGGGCGTTGATAAGCTGGGCAAGCTCTGCGTCTTGTTCAGGTGTCCAAGTACCGCGGGCAACGAAGTTGTGGAATTTCTTGCGTGTGATATTGATCACTTTCTGTCTGTTTCGATCAGGACACTCGGCAAATATGCGAGCCCAAAGCTGTGCATTGGTTTCGCCTGCCGTAGTTCCTCCCGGGGCATGGATAAGCTGGGGAACAAGTTAGCTTCGTGCTCATACTGATGCTGATACGCCAGGTAGCAAGCACTTACTTGGTTCACTGCTTCCTGCGTCAAGCCATTGTTCTCTCGGAAAGTCTCGACTGCTCGTGATATGCGCGCTAACTCAGCTTCAGTGAATCGACCCTGAGTATACCCACTCAAGCGATTCTTCTTCTCGCCGGCTCCCACGTCTTGTTCATCCCCATCAATTGAGCCACCACGCATCGATTGCGACAGCTTTCCTCTCTTGGGTTTCCGGCCACGAGATTCCTTCTTAGCCGCTTTCTTGGTCCGATTACGGGGCTTCGGCGTCATTGCCGATGGCGAAGGCATTTCTGCCAAGGCATTTCTGTTGTTGTCATCGTCCAATATCTCCGGACTGGGGCGCTCAAAGTACGTGGGCTTGGCCTTCTTGCGCGTCGATCTTGGTCTTTTCTGCTGGGGACTGGTCGATTGAGTCTCATTAATCGTGTTTCCGGTGGAGTTTAGAGGATCCTGGGGGTACTGATCTGGAATTTCTGCATCCCGGTTTTCATGTGCTTCAATCCCTTGACTTCCTTGTCCATAGCGGTGCTCCATCCAGGCCTCACGAGCAATACGCGCGGCCTCGAGTTCCCTCCTAGCTGTTACAGCTGTATCGTCCTGTCCACTTAATACGTCCACGTCCATCTGAGCGGATGCTGGAACACTATTCTCCCTCGATCGAGCTTCTCGAGACTGACTGCGTCGACGCAGGTGGGCGACGGTTGGTGATGCCTGAGGATCCGAAGCTGTTTCATTATCTTCGTAAATTGCATTTTCGGTTTCGGAGATGCTGGGCTGATCCCTCCCTTTTCGGAGGAAAGAAATCGCACCTGCCTCTTGTGGTTCATGACCTTCCTCGTCAGCCTGATCTTCCGACTCTTGATCTTTGGATCTATGCTTCTTTCGTCGCTTTCCATCGATGGAAGCAGAGAACTTGCGCTTCTTTTTTGTCTGTGAAGGTGATGTGACGGCCTCTAATTGCAGCTGGCCCCAGGGGGTATCGGTGTTAAGATCGGCGTCCTGGTTCCGAGGCTGGCTATCGAAGATTTCGACACCGTTCGTCGACTGTCGCTTTGACTTTGGAGGCTTCCTGGATGAATGGTTGTCTGGTTCTGGATAAGACGGTTCTGAAGCAGCATTTTCTTGAGATGACTGGGATTTCCTGTTTGTTTTTGCGCGCTTTGACTTCCTTGAAGAGGAAGGGACGGCTGCGTTTTCGGTCATGATGGCTTCTGGTGCCTGGGCTGAGAGGGTATCTGGGGCCATGTTGCTGTCGAACATCTCGATAGCGCCGAAGTCACCGTCAAGGCTAGGGCCTTGGTCAACATCCGCACTGTCAGCCATGGTGAAAGAAGGGAGACGTCGCGATGCGAAGATGCGCAACCGTGAACGATCGAAAAAGTGGGTGCCAGATGTATGGCGCGTTTAGCTACTGACCGTCAGGTGCAAATTTTGATGCCTCAAACCTAAGGCCCCCAATACGCATCACCATTTGCTTCAGTCGTAAATACTTGAGCACCTCGATATCCCGAGTCTAGCTACCTACCTACCTAGGTACTCACTGAAAATAAATATATAGAATATAAAAATATGAAGCTTTTCCGTAAGTATGTAGTTGTTACAGACTTGGCTAGAGAAGCTCAGGCGCTAGCAAGGGGGAGAGGCTGGGATTTATTCGTGAATCAAATCTACCCATCTCTATGGGAGACTGCCAACCAGGGGATTTGTTTCTCCATTCTGTATCCAGGTCTTCGTTGACCCAGCAACTATGTACCTCTATCTCCGTCTTTTTTTACCACACCAACACAAGAAGAAAGCCGACCATCTCCCATTGCTTGCAGTGAATTCAATCGAAAGGTTACAATTATGCAACCACGCCAGGAGTCTGGACATAATCTTCAATACTTTTACATATGGCATGCAACATAGGAAATATACTGAAAGCAAGAACGGTTTTCCGTCCGCAAGAAACTCACATGACTTAGTCATCGTTCTCCTTGTCCTCCTCCGGCATCCTCAATTTGACTGTGTATTTATTCCGCTCCTGAGCAATATCGTATTGTCCGCCAAGAACCAGATCTTTGGCAACAAGCTCTCTCGTTCGTCCCAGGCTTTCAATGGCGGCAATCCTTTCAATGGTGTCGTCCAAGTGCTGCTTGAAGCCAGGTTGGCTGCATATCTCTCTGAATGCGCGATGCATGGGTACACTGCTCGCTCGTACATCCGCTTGATTGGTTATTGTAAACAGGTTCAAGCTGTCGAGATCTCGGATGAAGTCGCATCGCGTCATAATCTCCTGGGCAATGTGGAAAGGATAAGATGGTAAAATATGGCCCTTCTTTGGATCATACGTGCTGGCCATGTTGACTTCTTTTTCGACCAGAGCATGTGCTAAAACCATTGCAGCAGCCTGTGAGATGAGAGGACGAGATCGCTGTTAGCTATCACACTTGCAGCCCGAGGAGAGAGTGCCTTGTGGATGGGAACTTTTTTTGGCGAAACAAAACTTACCGACCATTTCTGTTGATCCATGACGTCGTCATCCATTTCGGAGCCCATGATCCAACACTGATTCAAGAACCATCTCTTCTCAATGTCCTTGATGCGCTCACACGTGGCAAGCATGTCATGACTTTTAGCCACGCGATTTAAGAAGCTCAGACGACCGCCTACACGGTCGTACACGTCATCGAGTTGCTCTTGAGACAATTTCTCCCCGAAGTAACGGATGCGATATCGTTGGAGAGCCTGGATGGCCTGCTGTTTAGGCAGATCGGTGACGGGCAACACTTCCATCCTCGTAGATAACTGCTTCAGGCGCTCGTAAACCCAGTAGTCGTCAGAATTGAACACCATGGTGACTAAACCAGCAGCGGCCCATTGCTCAGCGCGTTGTTGCAAGAGCTCGATAAGATTTCGCCCATCATCATCGTTTCGGAGGAGGTGCATCTGGTTGACAATGACCACAAGAGGCTTCCTCCTCAGTCGGAACAACTTCATGGCGACCTTTTCCAACTTGTTCAGGGCGCGCTCGATGTCAAGCAGAGCACCCATGTCCCGGGGTCCCTTCTCGCTAAAGTATCCGCCGATGTAATCCTCGTGAAATTCATAATCGAGCGCCTTGCCCAGGCGAATTCTCACGATCTCAGGGTCAGCATGGGCTTCAAACATGGCAACGCCGTCGCCATCGATCTTGCGCATTGCTTCAATGAGCATACTGCTTTTCCCAGAACCCTTTTCGCCCAAAATGAGATAGTAATGACCGACTTCTTGGCCTGTCACGATTCTATCCACGTGTTCCTGTTCAGGGCGGCGAACCCAGTGTTCTTCTCCGGGCGGATGGCTGTGTGGAACATCCTTGCCGACGGCAGCCAGCTCGAGAACGGGATCCCCAGGCTCGAACGCACGCGTCATCTTTTGCAGGACAAGCATCTTGTAGGATTTGTGGTAGAGATATCCAGCACCAGCGAAACCTACTCCCAGGACAAAAATCGAGGCGAATGTGGTGGCAGCCGATTCGCCCATCTTGGCAAAAATGGAAGGCTCATCTGACTTGCGGCCTTTGCTTCCGTTTCCTTCTTGCTGACTAGCATTCTCTGTCGTTTTGAGTCAGTCGCAAGACGTTGCATGAATACGGGCAAGAAAAATCAAGGACGCTCCAGGGGAGCGATTCGGCGGGAAAAATTGGAAGCGATAGTACCAGTTTTACTGAAGTGAGGGAAGCTATATGGATGTGGAGATAATACATACCACTTAGTCGGGCTTCACGCGTTGAAAACAGTCGAAGACATGAGGCTCCGTGTCCAGGCCGCCTCAGCGATGCATTTGCAGACCTAGCTAGTGGCCGTGAGGCGCGCCGAATGGATCTTACTGCATGCATTCTGACGAGTTACAGCTCGAATCATAGAGTGTGATTGCGTTAATATGACCTGTCCGCTCTGAGCATTGATTGGCGAAGCGGGAAATGCAGCGGCTGGATCAGGAGGAGACAGTTCTCCAGTCGATCGATTGCAATGGAGGCGGAAACAGGTGGCCGGTCGGACTGCACGCCGCGCATATTCGTGAGATCGTTTCAGAACTATCTGCCAGAGCGATATCTGTTCATGTCATGTTGTTGACCCTGCGCGCTGGCAGAAACGTTGCCTGTCTGGTGCTTTATTAGTGGCAACTGGATGGTCCTGGCGGCCTCGCAGTGGTGGGGACATAATTGAACAAAAACATTGGAGACAGTGTACCGTCTGGTACCATGCAGGGGTCAACAACTGGCGTTTGTGTCGATCCAAGCACGAAGCACCTAGCCAGTCAATTCGGTCGTGGTTGGACAGCTTACGCCGCGGGGTCTTGTTCCAAACACAGGACAGAGCATCGAAAAGGGCCTGTTTTGATCCCTTTCATCGGTTCATGAATGACAGACGAATGTTATTATATCCGCGGCCAGATCCATCCAAGCATACCAGTCCAATATTCTCTCATCATTGGCTCCCATTATTGGAGGCCCCATGTGCGCTGCCCCAGTCAGCCAGCATACATACATACCTGTCCTGCATTGTCCACTTTTTACCGGTAAACCGGTTCAAAGCCCCCAATCAACACCCACAGTAACTGCCGACGAGGATTATTGGAAGTTCTTGGCCGGCCAGAAATGCCGGCAGAGATCCCATATAAGGCACCGAGTATTATTGATGAACTTACAGCCAAACAGGCACGCAGACATGCGGACATATCTGCGGTATGAGCCCTCGACGAGAGTGGAGAGGGGGTCCTGCTCACGGCCGAATCGGGAAAGGATAGGTCGGCCAGATAGCCAGCCCGACCTGCAGTCTCGAAGACATCATATTATCCCAGGTCTGGGTGCAGAGAATGGTATATTAATCGACACCGCCATCTATCCCCAGAAGATGATGTGCCCACTGCGGAGTACGAGTCATCAGTACAACATGGACCTCCATGCAGTTCTACCCACCATAGTTGTTTCTGTTTTGGTTTTGGTTGCGTCGAACCTGCTATGGAGGCTGAGGAGTCATCGGCGACAGTTCCAAACACTTGTATGTTCTCAACGCCATGCCTGCTCCCCTTTCACCGTGTGGCCTGCCTGTCGGCACTACATCGTGCAACCGCTGATACTGCTTTGCTTTCTTGCTCCAGCCGAAACCCCCTCACAGCTTCGCTTTTGGCCACATTGCCCTTCTCTTCAAATTCTCAAAGCAACTTCCAGGAAAAGCGCCGATCGCGGCTTTCCTCTCCCTGATCCAGAATCACTACAATCTACCCGATGTATTTTACATCGATCTGTGGCCTCTGTTGGGCCAACCTTTCTTGGTGACGGGCAACCTGGCCGTTGCGGACCGCTTTCTCAACGACTATACCCGACACCCAGTCGTGCTGAAAGGCTCGCTGCAACCCCTTGTGGGTGGCTATCGCGGGCTTGTGTCCCCAGACTTGCACGAATGGCATGATTCTCGTGGTTCTATTCGTGTGGCCTTCTCTGTGACTAACGTCATGCGGTTCCTGCCAGACATGGCAGAGAACTCGATGCAGCTGCGAGAAGCGCTTCTTCGCCACGCAACGACTGGCCGCAGATTTGCCCTCATCGACTTGGTTGAAAAATGGGGAGCAGATCTCACATTTCGCTTCCTCGTTGATGATGACACCGCTGTACAACGTGGCGGCTAGGGCGTTTCAGTCAACGCAGATGTTCAAGCCATCATTCAACAAGCAGATGACACAGTATCCTGGAACCCTTGGACTTTGCGTCAGAGGAGAAAGACGCGGGAAAGCTGTCAGAAGCGCGTCCGGACGCGCATTCAGGCGTCTTTGGTTGATGCTCTCAAAAGAGACGGGCCAGTTGAAACAAACAACTTCGTGCCATTGCTTGACTCTCTGGCTACTAAATACCGCGCAGAAAACCCGCGACGGACAGAATGGGACTCCGATACCTTGATACAGCATGTGGACACGGTCATGACCATGTTTCTTGCGGCAGACGTATCGTCTATGGTGCTTACAGTTGCGTCCTTCCGTGGTTTGATTTGTCACTTGTTTTGAATGCATTGCTAACGAGGCTGTCTCGTCAAGTATGTATACGGTCATATTGCCCAAGACCCAGCTGTGGCAACTGAACTGCGTAAAGAGCACAATTCTGTATTCCCTGACAGTGCAGAAATGACCCTCGAAGAGCTCCGTCGGAACCCAGGCAAGATCAAGCAGCTTCATTATACCACAGCCGTGATCAAGGAAAGCATGAGGCTGCGTCCTCCTGGCGTGTCCGCCACCACAGCACCGGAAGGGTAAGATGGGTTGCCTTGTGCACCATGGCGATGGAACTTAATGCATTTTCTGAACAATTCTGCAGACACACGATCAGTTACGATGGTATCGATCATTCTTTGGAAGGAAAACTGGTACAAATCCCTCAACTTTCTACGCATCAAGGAACTACTTCTAATCGGTGGGTTTCCTAAAACTTAGCTCTACGCAAACGATCCTTTCAGATTTGACCCAACCCGCTGGCTACCGAATCCGGTCGCTGACCTTGCCAATTCCTGGCGGCCATTTCAGCGCGGCCAGCACAGTTGTATGGGCGAGAACATGATGATGCCGGGATTGGTTACTGCTATTCTACTGACCGTGCGTGACATCGACTTCTCGCTGGCATACGACGAGGAGAATGTGGCACTCCCAGCAGAATTCGGCGGCCTTGCCTATATGGATGGTAAATTCTCCGCGAAGCCAGCCAAGGGTCTGCCCGTCACAGTAAAGGCAATAGCTCGTTGACTTGTAGCACAATTCCCATGCTCTTTAGTGCAGTTGGTAAAGCCCATGTCCTCTCCAAGATCTTGAACTCGTCAACGTCAAACATCAATGTACTTCAAATTCCTTCTCAATGAAGCAAATTGTGCAGCAAATTGTGCAGCAAATCGCGGTTCAAAGCGCCAACAACTTCTTCCATGTTTTCTTTCTTTAGTCCTTGTTTTTTCCCATTAAAAAAAAAAAAAAAAAGACTTTCTATGACCGGCAAACAAATACTTAGCATTGTCGACTAGGCCGGCCACTCTCAGTCATACAATGATGTCATACATAAGTTGTGTTGACATTCAGGCAGAGACAAGAAGAAGACTTGAGCTACTCGAATGAATCAGGGCGGCATAACCAGCTTCTCTTGCTTGAAAGGGGGCTATCTGTAGTCTTCGAATTCAACATCATACAAAGGCCCTGTCGAACCTCCTTAGGTACAATCATATGTGAAGGTGTGCTTCATGCTAGCCAGCATATACCGAGACGAGCAAAGACAGCAAGGTGGACCGAAATGCAACTGTACAAGAGCTCTGCGTCACACAAAACATGCCATAAGGACAATGTGATTGATGTGCCGTGGACCTGTGCGTTCTTTGATCGGAGCCTCGGCCAGTTGTCCATCACCGTCACGATTGTGACGCAAGCGCCAAAGAATGACTCTTGTCCATGAAACGGCTCTGTTTCCGCACCTCCTGATTCATGGGGCTCAGATGCGCGATGATGAAGTTTGGCTGGGCCTCCCATGATTACCCTCCGGACGCAAGGGCAGCGGTGATACGAAGGTGAGCGCAAGGTGACCGTGGGGTGAGACTAGAGGGTACAAACAAGTCACGAATTCCTGCCAGTCGTCTTTGTAGGGAAGACAACTGCAGGTAACCACAATTCACCGCCGAAGTCTTGTCATTAATCCATCGTTTGCAGTTTCGGCCCTTAATTTTACCCTGCTGGTCGGCACATATATCCTCACCATCCTCAACCCAACTCGAGATCAAACACGGCGCCGTTGAGTTTTCAATGACTTCTTCGCCTGTAGATTTGCAAGCATGGTGGCTTACGACAGGCTGGAATTGCCTGCTGCAGCTCGTCGATTTCAGCGACATCAATGTCACCCGACAAGAATGTGGTTTTGACCAAGCTATACAGCGGAAGCTTCGCAGTTTTGACGGAGGCAGGGGCATTGCTTCCCCAGACCGTCTTATCCGAAATCACAGAATCATCTCTCTGCTTGCAGGCAATATCCGAGCAAAGCTCTCACGTGCACGGCAAATTTTTAAGCAACCTGGGAAGGGCGGCTTCCAGAACGAGAAAGTGTTGAATGCATTAATGGTTTTGGAGGAAATCGAAGTTCATCGTCGATATCTGATAGAATGTACACGGGCGAAAGTCAAGCTCTCGTCTCCGGACCATCACGATCTGCAGGCAATTGAGCACATAGACAATCATGCTATGGAGCATTACAATGTAGCCCAGCTAGGCTTTCGGGCAATGGTAAGCACGACTCCTCAGAGACTCGACTCATCCTGGGCTTTTTCAAATCCCGTAGAACTAACACTTACATTCGGATCTAGTTCTTATTAAACATCATATCCGAGGGCTTCACGGATCGAACCGAGGCAGCAAAAATCATGGCCTGTCTGAACGCGCTGTTTCCTCCCGAATTCTCCGATTGCTCAAAGGGCATGGGAGATCATATTGATCTTTCACCATGCTCGTCAGGACTAAGAGGCAGTATTCGATTCTATGTCTACAGTCATGTCATGAGCAGTGACACAACATCCGATGAAGAGGGCCAAGCCTTCAAGGCGGAGTTTATCAGCCGATGCAGTATCCCAACATACGAGACGGCCAGAGACAGTCTTGGCTTTTACACCGAGGACGCGAAGAAGCTGGAAATGGCATGTCTTGAAATTCTGCATATGGAAGAGACTCGAGCCGCAACCACTCCAGAATGCATACGGCCATTGACACCATCGAGCACAGTAACTCGAGATAGATCCAAGAGTCCGGATTCCAAGACCACCACGCCTAGGTCGTCCAACATCGTCTGCGCCTCCGAGACGGGCACAAATGCCGATACATCCTTTCGCTCATCGGTCTACACCACCGCCACATCCATTTCATCCACCAATCTGACCCCATTGTTGAAAGGCATGCCTGGTCGTGAAATATCAGCCGCAAAAACGGACGGCGCAGCATTTTGCCTGGATTTTGCAGCTCCAGACGTGCTTGTATACCCATACGACCTCTCCCAGACTGAATTTGATGTCCACCCTCTTGCCAAAGACCTTGATATGGAAAACGAAGAAAAAGCCAGGCTGGGTCTCATCATCCCCAAGGAGCGCTCAACTCGAGATTTCTAGTACAATTTCGATAGCGACGACGACAGTGGAGATGACGGTGCTGTGTCTACAGCCGCAACTTCCTTGCGACCAATTCAAAAGAAGGGGAAATTGTTGAAGCGGAGAGGCAAGAGTGATGAGACACCGCATGCCCCGCCGCTGCCACCCATTCCGGAAGCATTCAAGTCGCCGACGACACCAAATTTATTTGGCAGATTGCTGGAGCGTATCAAAGCCGAGACCGAATCAGTTCTTGCGGCTGATGTTCAGCCGGATATTCCAAGAAGAAGCAGGACCGGCGAACCGTTCATGGCCAAGAAACCAGTAATGGGGAAAAGAAAAGTCTCTCTCAAGTCTCAGATTTCTGATCCGACTCTCAGTGATGTCAGCAACCTGCTGATCATCTCTGCACCAACAGAGGACACAAGAGTCGAAAAGAGTCTCAGCAATGGAACGAGTTCCTTACCAAAAGTCATCGATTGGACTACGTTTCATCAGGAGCAGCCTCCTTTCAGCGTTGGTCACACCTTCTCGCTGGCTCCGCCGCGCCTGTCGCCCATGGAATACGTGCGCATTTACATGATTCATCGGGCTGAGGCGCAAATGAGAGGCCAAGATTATGTCATTCCTGCCCCTCAGAAAGAATGGTACTGGACCCCTCGCTGGGAGAAATTTCTGATTGTCCCTCGCATGCCTCCTGGCATGAAACGCTGCGACTCTCCTGACGGTACGGCAGAATTCAATTTAGAAGCCCACCTTCCTGTGTTGCCGCGCTCAACAAGTCTGTCAAGGCCATCAGGACCCATTGCCGGTTGTCCGCGACTTTCTCTCAATCTCGAGGATATGAGCACCGTTATGCTCCCTGTCATGAACGTCGCATCTCCCGGTATCGACAACGTCACCACCTCGCATGATCATGTCACTCTCCCACGACACAGACCGCGTCGATACTCTGTAGGCTCGGAAGGGAAAAGAACCTCTCTGACGACGCTGGCCGAAGATAAGATATGGTCCCCTTTGCCGTGGGACACGGCAGCTAGTTTCGCCAATGCGAGGAGAGAGGTTTTTTCGCAGAATATGCCGTTGAATTATTCGTTGCTTCCTCCACCATTGTTTTCAAAGGGCTATCTTATACCATCAACTCAAATAATTTCGTCAACGGCTCAGAGCAAGGCTCTAAAGGTTGACGTTAATGAAATGGGGCGAATGCAATCTGTAACTGCTTCAATACTGGACGACACGACAAGAGAAGATTGCCATGCCAATATCGGAGCTAGACCCTCCACGGGCATCCTGTCCATATCTCTTCAAGACGGAGAAGAATGCAGTACAGATCAGCAAATGAGGAATGAAGCAGTGGTTTCGAATAGGAGCCAACTATGCAGTCCGGAGCCAGGCAATCGCCGGCATTCTTTGCATACTCAGACGCCAAGATCTCTGCATACGCGTCATGCCAGCTTGGAATCGGTCCGCAATGGTACCGGGGGTCGGAAAACGCTGTCGCCAACTATTCCGTCAGTATACCTGGATGAAGATCCCTTCATTGGCAATCACCAATACCAGACAAGATCGTCTCCATTTCGGAAGATGCAGCAAAAATCATCTCACAAGCCATTTCCTGACTCACCTACACTGGGCCAAGAAGAAGTGCTCGTTACTCAAGGGACTGGTGATGGGCTTGAAGCGAGCTCTTTCGAGCTGCTGAAGTCATATGTTGATAGCAAAGCCAATGCGCCGCTAGAAGCGCATATATCTGGATTGCCGGGCAGCTCCTTAGGATCGGATAACTTACATGGACGGGCAAGTGAGGTCGGGTCATGTATCCCACAAGAATCAATGCGCGGAAGAGGCTTAGCTCACCACGACTACAGCTCCAGCTTCGCCCTCAACAGGACCAAAAGCCACGAAGCATTCACGCTACTTCCACGTTTGGGATCATCAAAGCATTCCAGCACGAATCAGTCAACCTTGGGCCAAATGCCCCAGATTGCACAGAGTTTCGAGAAGCCAGTGAGATTGCCCGCCGTGACAGACCATTCGGCGGCATTGGCGCTTCAAAACCACGATACCACATCCAGGTTAGCCTCGCGAGTTATACGCCAGGATCTTCAGGATTTTGCAAATTTAAGTGAGCTTGCTGAGATGGAGGTCAAGAGACTACCGCAGAAAAAGGTCGCATTCGGCAGTTTATTCAGCAGACATGGAAGGGGGAGCTCAAATAGCAAGGCTCGTAATCACCAAGAGCACGGCGTCGCCCAAGAATTTGTGCAAAGGAGTGATAGAATGGAGCCCGGTTATTGCAACTTTGACGGCTACCGGGCTATCTCAGAACGGTTACATATCCGCAAATATGGCCGGATTGCATCCGGATCCGAAGCAAGTTATGCAAGTTCTAATGACAATCTGACTAGGATCAAGGGAAAATTCATCAAGCTGAGAAAGGGGCAGTCTCAGTTGTAGCTCAAAGGGCAAAACTCCATGCGATATGAAGTGTTGCACATAAAATTTTGCTGCTCTGCATCCGCAGCGTAGTATTGACTGCAAGCTTCTCGACTGATCCTGACTGAGTCCTACAGCCGACGATACCCATGTCCCTGTCGCATCGTCGGCACGATGATGGAACCCGGACTGCTGCATTAGCACAAGTGTTTGTGACCTCCCATGTGTCGGGCGCGCATGCTACAAGACCAGAAAGTTCATGTGCGATGCTCTTCTCCAGTAGAATAGTCATTCTTCGAGTCTTAACAAGTGGGTAGGGGGTGCCAAAGTTGTATATTTGTCCTTGTCTAGTAGACTACTGTATATCAGCTCCTTCATGATACAAACGATTCCGCGGCTGGTGCCTGGTAAGCAGCCTCCGGGCGCTTCAACTTGGATATCCCTGGAATTTCCTCATCGATCGATGCGTGGTCCAAGCTTCACTTCACTGGCTTGAGCTGAAAGCGCGAACAATCAGCTCTTTGCAATGTTATGTTGGAGGGTGTCGGCTGCGCTAACCCAGACAGGTCGGGTCCGCATCGAAAGTGGCCGTGGGGTGGGCAGCAGCCAGTTGAGGCAGGATGCCTTTCATGCAAGCATGTAATAAGATTGTGTCAAGCCAGGTTCGAACATCGTTCCCATTACTGTACGCGGCTTGGAGAGAGGACAATTGAAATCTGTGTTAGGTTCCGTAAGAGAGGCGTCATTGAAATGCAGTGCATCTGCGTTTCTATCCTCTGCTCCTCGGTCAGTCTTGTAATTAGGTTCTGGCAAAGTCCAGACTATTCTGACCAGCCCTTGCTTGGTTCGCTAATCATAAATTGGATTTCTCATGACTCTAGAAATGACGACGCATCGAGTTCCCGGTAAATTTACTGCTGACCACATGCCACATGCTACCACCACTGATTCTGGGTGCCTGCCCCTTGGAAGAATGCTATTCCCCAGCAGCAGGGGATCGCAGGGTTCTTTCTCGAAGGGGCATCCCGAGCAGAAACAATGGCAGCCTCGATGTGGCTGACCCCTGTTCAGATGTCGAGCATTGAGCATCAATGGGTGTGTCCGTTGGTTTTTCGGCGCCGTCGCAATAATATGTAATATGTACCTCCCGTGTTGGTCATTGCAGGTCAACGTTGGAATGAGAAATTCACGCATGTGTCAACTGAACCAAACATTCGCTTATTGGAAGAATTGCCCAGATCGGGAATCATACTCTCCGCAGCCCCTACTCTGACCGTTGAGAGGCAGAACAACAACCGATCTGCTGCGTGTGATTCTTCAATCTAGGCTGGTGCTGTTCAGGATATTTGACTGGTATGCTCAGGCGCCCTCGCCGGATTTCCGCGTTTTGACTACTAGCCAAGAGGAACTGGACGAAGAAACCGAAAAAAAAAAAAGAAAAAGAAAGCAAAGCAAAAACCAAGCCTGAACCTGTCCTTGCAACAACTTTCATGTCCCATGGCCCGCCCCCGTCCAGTCGATCTGCTCTGTCCGGGGTAGATGGGAACTATCGCTGGGCCGTTCCGGAACTAGACCTTAAAAGATGGGGGAAGCTGCGCTGGAGGGTCAGGGACCGGAAATGGTATGCCAGGCATAACGAGCACTAACAGCTCTTCTTCCCATCAGCTGAACGTGGTAGTTTGAACCGGAATGGTCGGCTGCGAGTTGACAACAGGAAACGGAGAAACTTTCTCCATCATGGTTCTGGTAGTTCTTACAGCCAGCCGCCTTGCCTCTATCATCCCAATGTGAAATCGTTCTAACGAAAGCCACCGCCTGTACCCTTTCATTTGTCCTCAAGCTATGCTCGAATCTACCCTGCTAGGTTCAACGACGCAGGGCATTAATACCTACATAGGAGGTCGCCTTGGCGTGGTTCCTAGGCAGTGAACGCCCGTGTGCTCCAAATTGAGGTGCGATGTGCAAGCAGTCCGGACCACCGCCAATGCTGGGACGGTAGTCGGAGAACCCTCAACACCAAGGAATCGCTTAGTCTTTGGAGGTGAACTTCACAGCGAACTTCAATTGCTCTAGCGCATCGACGCCCCGCGCTAATGCTGCCCCCCCTTTGACTGTTACACGCTGTAGCTAATAATACATGATTGAAGGCTATCTTGGCTGTTGCGCATCCTCACGTATGTTGATATACTGGGGCAACGAAATCGAGCATTGCCATGAACTCAGATCTTGCAGTCCACATATGCAGGGCTGTCACGCGGACGACATGGCATGCGCGATGAGACTGGAGTCCGGGCGGGATGGTGTCTCCAACAATCGAACTGCATTTCGTGTCCAGAAAGGAAGAGTGACGATGAGGCGCAATGCTGACCATCAGACCAGATCGCGGGGAATGAATCCATCAGCAGAGAATGACTTCTCGCATTGTAAATCGGGAGCTGATGCTTGTGATAGGCCGTCAAGACCACAACATGTGACGATGCTTCTGTCAGTGTCTCCTAGTCCGGAACGCCACAACTCACCGCACTTTCAAGCTCGCAACTTGATGAGTTGCGCGACGTTCAACACGTTTTCCGATGATGGCTGAGCCTACCGATCAAGACTTCGTCACACCCTCAGCCTGCCAAGTGCTGGGTCCAGTGACTGAGCGGGTGACCATTGAATTATTTCAGAACCTGTTTGCGATGTTCCATACCGTAAATCTGTATTATCGAGTCCATCGAAGGGAAATCATTCATTAGCGTGGCTGTCGTGACCCCGCCTCTGCTTTGACTGACTGGATGGTTACGTTCGGATCCCCTCATCATTAAGTCTGGGCCTAAATTCGCCGACTGGCGTACTGAGAACATGATGACAGTGCAATCGCAAAAGTCGTCCATGGATTGATCTAACATTCCGCTTCAAGCCTGACTGGTCTTGGTTGTGTCTTGCGTTCACCACTTTGGGGACACGGTTCCAATCCTTCTTAGCGTCCTTCTTAGCCTTCTTCTTGTCCTTCTTGCCGTTGCCAGCACCGGCACCAGGGGCAGTGCCATTGTTGTTACCACCGGCACCTCCGTTGTTATTGTCAATGACGCCGTTGTTGTTGTTGTTGTTGTTGCCTCCTGCGGCGCCGTTGTTCTGTTGACCGTTGTTGCCAACCGCACCATTATTTTGCTGACCCTTCTTTCCACCAGCGCCGTTCTGTTGACCGTTGTTCTGCTGGCCATTGTTTTGTTGTCTGTTGCTGGCAGCGCCACCATTAGGGTCTACAAAACCGCATCCAGTCTTGCCGGCCTGGAACTGGGCGCCGACGCCAGAGCAAACACCAACGCCTCCGTTCTGCTGTGCGCAGCAGTTGGAAGCACAGTCTGCGTTGCTCACGCATTGTCCGGTGATGAACTGCTTGCCTTGCCCGTTGCCCACATTGTTGGCACCTGCGGGATCAGGTCCGGCGGCGTAGACCGTCACGGCCACTATGGTCGAGATTTAGATGGTCGAGTAGACTTCGAAATTCCTCGATGCGAACTTACAGGCGAGAGCAGAAGCGAAAGCAATGAGAACCATCTTTACAAGCGATGATCTGAATCGGAAAAATGAAGAGAGGGAATGGGAATTGAGCAATCGCTCCGAAATGTAAAGATGGTATAAGAAAAGAAAGTAGCACCGGTGCTAGTAAAGAAGAGAACTTCAAGAAATGAAGGTTGAAAATAAAAGGAAAGAAATCGACTCCAGGTCGTGTGAAGCAAATTTTGCAAGAGGACGCGAGGCGGATGGTGCGTTGGAGAAGAGAAGTGAGGCAAACAGTTCCATCCGTCGTTATATATACATTGGAAGGCCAACACAAATGTGTCAAATCAGTTCTCGAAGTATAGCTGGTCTGATGTGACGATCCCAAACATCAGACATTTTAGTTCGGGGTGAAACTTGGCTTCCAACTTGGCTTTTCCCACTTACCCTTGTCATGGAGCGATGGGACGAGAGAATCCCCCGGGTGCACCGTTCTGTGACTGACTTGGCTGATTTGCGCCCTGGGGGTTTGCCTGCAGTGCGGCAATTGTGGCTGTCATTGTTTGAGACGTTAGGGGCGTGGAGGCGGATCCGCGACAAGTGATCCATTTCTTGCGACATGAGATGTTGCACGTCGGGCGCAGCCACGAGACGGCGGACAGGCGCTTTGAAACCGCCATTCCCTTGCCGTCGGTTGTTTGACGAGATACAACTCATGTTAATGGTACAAGGGCATCTTTATCGCAGCATGGAACATGTCATATGCTAGCACCGCAAGGCACAGTAACAAATATCTCGGACAGTTTCCTGCTGCGCTCCATGTTCGGATTGCGCTGGCCGAGGCCGCCGCCCCAAACAGCTCCATTTCCCGATCAGGCAATTGCGAGGCCGAGATCAAACCATCTCTGACAACGCCACACCCAAAATCCTCCCTCGCCTTGCTGGGCAGGCGGCCTTGTCGGCGCGACGGAGCTTGCCTAAAATCCTTCATTGGCCATACTGTTGAGCCCTACTTTTGTCGGATCGCACTCCTCCCGAGTCATGCTTATGCCTGAGATCTGCTAATGTCACAAGACTCCATAAGTAGGAATGATGTGAGATCGAACGGCCCTATGGATCGCCAGTATCTAAACATAGACAGGCTAAGAAAGCTTGGCTTTGTCTAGGCGTTCATTCACTTTTTCCATGTAGTGCTGCCACCACTGCAATACTGATGCGATTCGTTCCACAACATAATAGGCTAAATATGAACTATTCCAGTTCCGTGAGACTGCCGAGTTTTGATCAACCAGCTTAGCAATCGTAGCAGTCATTATTTTTTTTTTCGAAAGAGTCATTGAAACGGATGGGAAAAGAGGCTGAATTCAGCCTGATGTTTCAGTCAGTCGTGTTCCAGACTTCAGATGATCTTTTCTGAGCGTTTTCTTCACGAGTCGCCCGGATTTCTAGCTGCCTAGAGCAAGGAGGCAACACAGTGTGTGCTCTTCATCATCGCACCAATGTGGGCAATAATTTGTCATCTCTCATATTAGCTGGGGTTGGTTCGATTGCAAGCAGGCTATTTTCTTCACGACCGTTTACTCGATAAGTAGGCCAAAGGCTGGTCCTTTAAGGGATAAATCTCTCCGGCGTCCTGCATACCATCCGATCAATTAAATGCTAGGGAAGATTTAATTAACTGCACATCAACCGACGATTGCAGCATGTGGCTCCGGTGTTAAGGCTCAAATTACATAATGGTTCCAGCCAATAGTTCTGCTTCATCTATTTCTGGTTCGTTAGTTGCGCCGCTCACATGTAGTCGACTCGCGCTGGTGCGGTCCTCCCCTCAAGCCATTAATCTCACAGGTATCTGATCACAGGTACTCTAAATTACCACTGTATTGGAGGCGGCTCTCTTGCAGACATCACCCCAAATCTTTTGCCCTTAGCTGTTGGTGGCATGAGCATCTTCTTCTACCGAGATCCATGGCTTCATTCAGAACCCATCGACCGGTGGCAAATTGCGACCATCGTGCACAAATCATTCTCTGCCTGTCCACGTTTGTGATGATCGTGTGTCCAGTACAGCTGACCTAAAATGCACCAAGACCAGGTGTTTCATGAAACATACCGAGGCCTGGCAAAGGTCATACGGTGGATACAAAACTGGCAACCTCGATCTATAAGGCATTTTTATCCTTATCACTGGTCCTGTCGCGTTCATGGCAGGTAACAAGCCAGTAGAGATGGTTGATTTGGTCAATGGTCCTCGAGGTTGGAAGTAGAGCTGCATGCCCCGAGAATTCAACATTCGTGGCTCCGCCGAGGTCTATTTAGATACAATTACACTCCTAGTCAACTGGAGAACGCATCTAGGCGTGGTTCTCGGCCCACCAAGTCCCGAAACGTTTGCAATTCTGGCTGAATGTGCCCACGCGCAATTACCAAGTCCCTAAACCTCCGCCATAAATCCTTATTCTCTATGTCTCCTTTGAAGCACTGATTGAACACATCTTAGCCCCATACCTTGCTTCTATTTTTACATGAGCATCTTAATCATTAATATCTCTTGATTGGAGGGCCAACTTACATGATATGCGCATAAGATGCGCCGCCATCACTACCCTGGATGGCGTTGGATACAGACTCACCATGACTCCATTCCCACCCGTCGCCGCAGGCTTCACCTCTTTGTAGCCCCCTGATAGTCGATTGCTGCTCATTGAACTCTTCGCATGAGTTTCTATTCACAATATCGTCGTGAGACGTGGGGGAACGAACTGAGGCATCAAATAAAGCAAGAAGTAGCGATGAAAGCTCACGTCGGATAATGATTCGTTCATCGTGTTGGATTTGCGCTGCGGCATCTTCATCAGTCACGCGTGGCGATGGGTTTTCGTTGATTTCACGATTCGCCATCCAAACCTCCTTCGGTTGCGGCGAAACTAGAGAGTAATGGAGCGACAGCTCCTTGATTGGCCCTGGATGCCGGAGAAAGTCGTTAAAAATCGTGGTCACCCATTGGGTCGCGTGATGTCCAGTGTGAATGGATGAGGTTGCGCGAGAGTATAACTCGACGTCTGAAAATAAATCGACGTATGCGAAGCCGAGAAACTCGCCTCTTGCTCTGGCATCCCAAACGCTATAAGTGATTACATCTTCATGGCAGGTCAAGTGTTCTCCTCCGTGTATTTGACCTCGCTGCTCTGAGATAATGGAATCGAATCAAATGTCGAAAAGGTGACCATAAAATTTGAGAGTGGCTTCAAGTGTGTGATGAACCTCGAAGTATCGGCAGAACCGACATTTTTGAGAGAGTGAATGATCCGCTTGTTCATTCGCATAGACCGCTTCGTCCCAAGCGAATAACTTTGTGGGGTCGCCTGAAGAATTGCCGGTGCGTATGTCCTCAGTCTTTATGAGCAAAAGTTACTTGAAATCTTGCGCAGCTACCGGAGTGGCAGGGTGCGCTTATTCCTAATATAGCAGCAGACTTGCGGCGCCAAGTTACCACTGGTGTAGTGCAAGGGTCCCCGAAGTCGAACTGTGATTGCACGATATTAACAGCCATCGGCGATTATCGTTTTATTGGATGGCTCTCGTATATTGAGAGTCAAGCTGATAATAATATCACGGGAGCTTCCAAGATATAGTCAAAAGATTTGTGAAGAACTGTGACGATCCAGGATAGTTTATTCACTACCACAAAATTGCTTCCCGAATATACAAGAAGTTTGTCCCCTCAATAAATACGTGCTTCATTTCTGTAAGCGTGTTTGAATCGTAAAAGGATAATTATCTAGCAGCGGTAGTAGCACTTCATGCTCCAGCCACTAGCATGGTGGGCGCACTGCCCAAAGCCCGTCTTGCTACCCACGCTTGCGATCTTGTTCTGGCATGAGGTGTCGGAGAACAGGTCGCAGTTGGTAGAATAGGTACCATCACCGATAACTTTGACGGAATTGAACTTGTCGACATAGCAGTTCCCAGCACAAGTAGGCTTGTAGCCCTTGATGTGATCTTGGCTTTCGCAGTCAGAGGCGCTATAGTAATGAACGCATTGGCCGTTAGCAGCGCCGGGAATACCGCCACAGTCAGCGCGCTTCTCCAGGCCGTCCTTGAATCGGAGATCAATGATCTTGAGACCGTCAGGAGTGTGCTCTGGGAGAGTGAGATTGTAGAAGGTCTCGTCGTCGAGAGGTTCGGGGGTGGGAACGGCGCCGCTCGAGTGGATGAGGGCAAGAGAAGCAAGAGCCCAAGTAGACAGACGCATCTTGGAGAAGTTTGAAGAAGTGAATTGATCTTTCGCTTAAGTATTTGCTTTGTTTTGCTTGGACGAAGCCGATTTTAGAACTTGGGACTACGGGCGAGACTTTTATATATTGGCTCTCGTTCTGGTATGTATGTACGAATACCCATCCATCGATGGTTGTTCAAGCCGCCTGGAAGAATCTGTCTCAAAACTACCACCAATGACATAACACGGTAGAATTATTGCTACTGAGTACTTTCTTTTACCGTTTTATCCATCGCGCAGCGATGCAGCTTATCCTGCATGGCATCCTTGTTATTCGAGTTGATGGGTAAGAAATCGGCCGAGAAGAAAAAAATCGCTCCGGTCCGGGTCGTTCATTGGCTTGCTTCCAATGAGATCTTGAAGGAGCGGCCCGATGATATGCACTTGCCATGCGTCTTCCGCTGCAGATGCATGTGAATCTATTGGGTGGAATAATAGTGCCGCTTCTGAGGAGAGTCTTGTCTCTGCGTGAAGGTTCCACAATGTCAGAACTAGCGAGACCCGATGGGGTTCTAGACTGCCACGCTATGGAGACATGTCATATTCACTTGGTTACATGCCCATACCTATTTCCACCAATGTTTTTTTTTAATTGCGGTTACGCAACAGTTGTGGTGCCAGCGACGGACCGGGAAAACAATAACATATCAAGCACGATTGCCCACATTCTCTCTCGTCCGCGGACAAGGGATGGACTTCACCGGCTGCTAGTCGCTTGGCGCTTTACGCCCGAACGAATTTAGCAAGCACTAGCCTCTAGCGTACAATCTAGAGCCTAGAAACCGCTTCTAAGCAGGGAATGCCATCAGCACGAAAGTTATGCCCCGGGCAGTAATGCCATGTAAGCGTCGCCCTGCCCTGACATTCGACATCACGTGTGTCAGACTGTGTAGTACAATAAATATCATCGTGTTCAGTCACTTGCGCTTTGTAATGTCTTTATGTGAAGTTGAAATGGGACCTTGGCTTCTGGACATGAACAAGATGGCTTCACAGGAGGACTACGCCCGACTCGGCATCTGGGCCGATATGCTGAATGAAGACGCCAATATCAACCGACGAGGGGCCAAGAGAGTGGTACCGATGGAGGTGCTGTCATTGGGAGTGCACCGAACGGGCACAGTCTCCATGCGCGAAGCATACGACATCCTAGGCTACCGAGAACCATATCATTTCGCCAGCATTATCCAAAATGTCAAGGACGCTGACATGTGGAACGAGGCGCTGCGGGCAAAGTATCAAGGCGTGGGCAAACCATACGGCAGGGCTGAATTCGATCAATTACTGGGGCACTCAGCTGCCATCACCGACACACCTGGCTGCTGTTTCTGGAAAGAACTCATCGAAGCATATCCCGAAGCCAAAGTGGTGTTGGTGGAACGAGACGAAGAGAATTGGCACCGCAGCTTCTCGGGCCTCATCGACGGCGTGCTCAATCCAGTTGGACAAAATGTCCTTCGATTCACAGATCCTTACTGGTGGGGCAGAATTGGTACCTGTGGTCGGCTCTGGGTAGGAGGCATGTACGGCTCAACAAACAAACAAATTGTTAAAAGGAATGCGCTCAGCGTGTATCGCAAGCATTACGAAGACATTCGGCGGTCGGTACCGGAGGATCGGCTGCTAAACTACAAACTGGGAAGCGGCTGGGAACCACTTTGCAAATTTTTGGACAAGCCAGTGCCCGATGTGCCGTTCCCTCGGAGGAACGAGGCGGAGACGCTCGCGAGCGCTTTCGAGGCAGCTATTCTCAAATCGTTGAAGCGGTCTGCGTTGAACGTACTGGTTGTCTTGGGCACGATTCTTGTGTTGGCCAAGTGGGTGCTTTAGCGGCAGTTTCTGGTATAAACAAACAGTAATTTTTATTTTTAATGAATGGCCTGAAATGAGAGTCGTCTGTGAATTGTGACGACGATCGAACATTCAAGGCTTGAGGGCTGCATCAATCTGACATGCGCTAACCTCATTGCGTATTCGCTGCTCATTGCCATTGGATGGCGCTGATAGTACCAAATCGGGGACATCGAGCAACTAGACATGTGCTAGACTCCCTGTTGCCGTCAAGTGGCAGTCAATCGAGCCGCGGACTGGCACTTCATCAATGGATCAGAGCAAAACACACGGCAGGCCGTCATTTCTTCTTCGACTATCCTCATCCCTTTTATCACTGTCGTCCTTATTTCCTCGTCAAACAGTCGTGTGTATATTTGCAATCATCCGGCATTAGGCCACTTCTTGGTCCATTTTCGCCTTCATGCCCAGCCTCAACACAATTCGCTCTGCTCTCATTGAGCTACCCGAAGGGCCTCCTATAGTGGCAGTTTTTGCCGGAGGCAGACGTTCCGGGCTCGAGGGGCAGATTTGCAGTCGGAACGACTACAGTTGGGGCAGCCATCACTGGCTCACCAATTCACTCGCGTGCAGAATTGCTCGTTGAAAGTGACCGGAGTGGTGCAGACAGTGGTTGCGTCCTAGGTTAGAGAAGTGCAATGCGAGATCCTCAAATTACATATACCTCCACAACTATCAGTCGGTCATTGACTTCCAGACTGGAGGCTTATTATAAAATTGCGAGCCCGATGCGTCGCCTGTGGCGGCTCCGGTCGCAGATTATGTGGTATCGTGCTATATAAGCATTATCCTTATTGTAATATCTGTAGTCATATCCACATGACTACTTCACCAACCCAACTCCGGCCAACCAATTAGGCTGTCCGGGGAAGATCGCATTTTTGTTTAGGCAAAACCGCCTTTTGATGCGTCTTGTCGGCCCTTGATTCCGCCAACCATAGCCCCGCTTGTTGGCGCCGCCTCGACATGCCGGGCCTTCATTCCGTAGCACGCAGAAATTGGACATTTATCACGTTGACGTGACGAAACCCTTGTTTGAGGGGCGATTGACGAAAGGTGATTCACACAAAAGGGCTAATTCTGCTGCAAATGCAAAGCACAAACCGGCGCGGCTTTTGTATTCTCGATCCGAGGCTAGGCAGCACGTGCGCGTCAAATAAGAAGGCAT
>AFRD01000329.1:0-39361 GCA_000222875.2 Periglandula ipomoeae IasaF13
GCCTTGACCCTGCAAAAAAAGCAATGGAACAAAGTGCCATCATAAATATGCTACCCTATCCGGTAGCCACGGTGAAGATTCTATTGCGGAAGCTGCCCCAAGATCTACAATACAACGTTTAATCTGCCGACCAATGAATGCCGTGACAATACGAGATCCATCGGTAGATCCCGACGTCATCTCCAGCATGCGAAAAATACAATTACGACGTCGTGAATCACATAACATAGAATCGCCATCCAAGCTAAATGAATAGCCATAGCCCAAGGCCCATCGCCGTCCCAACTCAACCCCAGATTCATCATTAATAATATACAAAAGTAAATTCAATCAAAAATGCACAAATCAGCAATTCTATTCCTCCCCTTCACAGCGGCCCGCATAACAGGCATCGCCGTCCCCTCGACAATCACCCCCGGCGTACCCTTCGACGTCATCATCCGCAGCTCAAATTACATACAGACCGTGTACGACGTGGCCATTGCGTTTGGGTACGCGCCTGGCGATGGACACGTGGATAGTCTGGGAGTGGCGATTGCGTCAGAGTATCTTGGTCCAGGTATGTTCTTGATGAACTTGATCATGAGGAAATTGATACTGAGTGTGGAAATAGAGAAATCGAACAAGCAGAATGATTTTAATGTTAGCGTCATGATTCCGGGTGATGCGCCGAGGGGAAAGGCGCTCGTGGGCGGCAGTTTGATGAGCTTATATGGAGCGGCGTCGGCGCCTACGTTGAGTAATTATAACGTGTCGGTTGTGTTGGGGGATGAGACTAGTTTGACGTATGTGTCGAGTCAATCTTAGCATTTTCATGTCGTTGCGTCTGCTGTGATGTGGGATGTGCGACGGATATGATTTTCAGAGCGTTAATATCTGTGTTTCCAATGGCTCGGACATAGACAGAAGGTCATAATTTGACGAGCATGTCTGGAACAAGAATACAAGTACGAACATGATGGAACGTCGAATATATAAGTCGATTTAAATGCTAGTCTACAGTATGCAACGCCAGCACATAAACCGTGTGAATGCAACAACGCGCCGCTATGCAGACATGGGCGCAGTAGCAACTAGCCCATGGAAAATCTAAAAATGCCGAACCAATTGTTCATCTCGACAACCGTACCAACGATGTCAAGGGTATCATTACACACCGTGCCCCCACCTTTTTCACTTCCCGCGTGGTTGCAACACGCGCACCCCATTCGCGCTATCCCATACGCTATCTGATACTCGTACGGGAAGCTTCCTCCCTCTCAGGCGCTGGTCGATCAACCACATGCCCACTATGAACTCTTGTCTCGTGAGCATGCCGACGTTGCCGCGATCAACGAGCTCCCACACTTCCATGAGTTCATCCTGCGGCAGTCGAGAACGTTTCCAGATCTCGCGAACTACAACGTTCGCTACACACTCAGACTTGATGCGGTTGAGTCCGCTGGCCATACTGTCCATTGGCCCATCTTCCTCGTGGAGAAGATACCCTCGATTCGATGCCCAGACTGCCTCGTATCGTTTCCGTTCTCGTTGTGTAATCTGATCTCGCCATCTCTTTCGGGCGCCTTCGTGATGAGCATGCTTGTTGCTCGATAGTTTGTGACGATGCGCGATCTTGAGACGCTCCGGGTCCTCATCTTCGTGGCTTTGAGGCTGTCGGAGTGTATGCAAGAGTCGAGGTGACTTTTGACGTTTTGGCAGACTTGGCGGAGGAAGCGAGGACCCAGTATTGTGCGGCGTGAGTCTTGCAGAAGCAAGCGAGCTCGCCATCATGGCGCTTGTGAGAGTATCAAGTGGGAGATTGCTGGTTGAAGTATTGGTGAATCGTCGTCTTGTGTGATGTGGCCTCAGCACCGGCGAAGTTGGCGCACTGGCTACGGAATCACGTCTCCCTGGAAGAGGTGGCGGTGTCTTCTTCCTCCGAACCGTTCGCGTAGCTGGAGGTGGAGGAGCGGGCGATACAATGGGCAAGCCGAATTCAGTTCGAGGAGTACCTGAAGGTTTCACCGGTGGAGTGTCCGAGTTTTCACGATGCCGACTCCTGCTTGCTGGTTGACTGGTAACGAATCTCTGACTCCCTCGAGGTTTTGGAGGCGTAGGTGGCCGTAAACTCGTCCTTGGACTCCGTTTCTCGGGATCTGGCGAGGGCGAGGAGGAGAGAATCAGGCTCGACCTGTCGGGACTGGTGTTGTGCGGCGGACTGCTCAAGATTGGTGGTGCCAACAGGGGCTTAGTCAATCTCACAGGTTTGGGAGACAAGACTTCTGGTGTCGATGTTTTGACAACGGAGGGCGGGCTAGGAGGTCAAACTTTGAGTGGCCTGGCCGCCGCTGGCTTTTCAGGTCTGGAGGGACTGGGTGATACGCCGGACCGACTTGATTTTCCATTCGTGGGAGGATGTCGAGCTTGTGGGTGGTTATGATTAGGTTGAGGAGAGGGCGATGAAAGCTGCGGCGGCAACTTTGGTTTCGGCATCGGCATAGCAGAGATCTTCTCTGAGCTTCTCAATGGCGGCGTAGGAGGCTTGGAGGATGATAAAAGTTTTGACCGCTCTGCCTCAGCAACGATAGCAGAGGGAGGCGTTGGTGGTCGCGGAGATGCGAGATCTGGCTTCGGTTTCGGTTTTGGCTTGACAGAAATTGCCGACGTTCCCTTTTCGGGCGCTCGCTTATCCTCTCGTACAAGGTCTTCCGTCTTTGGAGGCGACGACCGTGGGGGCGACCGTCTCCTCGCAGGCTCAGCTTCTCGCCTTCGCTCGAACAGAGAAATCAAGTTCCCCGTAGGAGGGATACTCTCTGAGTCCACCGCATCGCTTGGTCCAGCAACAGCAAGAGCATTGGCGGCGCCGAAGTTGATCTTCCGTTGGGGCGTCTGCATATGCGGACTCGGGCTGGCACTCCTGCTGGCGGCTAGAGTTGCTGCTATAAAACTCGGACTCTTGGGGTCGAGGCGTTGCGCTGAGGTAGACGGTGGTAACGGAGAGCTGCCGTTAAGTTGGTGTAGTCGCGCTGCAACCAAGCTTGCTTGATAACCCGGTGGGTCCGCATCGTACGCGTGACCATGATGATTGTGAGCCGCATTGGAAGCATTTGTCGTCGTATGCGTCCCCGGCCGATGCGGGCTTCGTGACCGGTTAATGTTCAGATCCCCCATTTCTCAGGTGTGCGAATTCGGGCGGTGACGCTGTCGAAGATGTAGATCCAGCGGCAGGACTCCGTTGAAAGGCTAGCGAAGCTCCCCTGAGAGCAACAGCAGCGTCGTCCGGCGAGCCAGTGGGACGCGACGGCGCGGCATGATTCATCGCCGGGAGGAGCAACGCTGTCGCGACATGGGCGTTGAAGGACTGTGGTGATTTGATCGAGAGACGCGCGTTCGAGGAGGGATGAATGGAGAGGGATCGCCAAGTCTGTGCAAGTAAGGACACAAGGCACTTTAAACAAACGAGCGGCAGTAAATCGAGTCAATGAAGAACAAACAAATTGTTTTTGCAACAACTATATAGGCACAAGTGGATGGAGGTGGGAAATCTAAAGTGCAAAGTGCAAATGACAGCTGTCAGATGACCCCGACGTGAAGGAAGGTTGGGAGGTTTCGGAAGACGGGGAAAGTGAAGTGCAATGTCAAAATGTGGAGATGAGACGAACGTCAACGTCAACCGGTTGCATCCTGCGATGGAAATGGGCTGGATGGCGGACCAGGCAGCGCTTCAAAGTACGAGGGCCGCTGTCAGCCTCGGGCCAGAGTGAGCATTAGAACAGACAAAGACAGACACTCTAAAAATATCAAGCTTGGTTGGCTTGGCTTTCTCATCTCTCCACAATTCCTCGTACCTCCACCATCAGGGCCGCATGGATCCAGAATTGAACCCCTTGCCGGCTGTGTCACTTGGACTTGGTTGGTGGGATGATTCCTTGGACTGCCCTGTCCAAGTGCGAGCAGTGCTTGCATTTTGCAGCAGGACACAAAACAGGCGTAACAACAAGGTTAGAAAAGCACTTGTGGGAATTCTCAATATACCGAGTTCAATGTAAGTACTTGACAGATTCTTAGACGGCTCAGACAGCCAAATATACAGAGGACCACCGGCCCTTACTTGATAGAGCAAAATAACAAAACGCCAGCCACCCAATACGCCATCGAGTGTCGGCCATTCAGGCTCGATTCGCTCGATCCCCATTATTGCCAAGTTCTCGTAAAGACTTCAAAGCATCTGATGTTCGCCGCAGTATGTAAAGTCCGTGGCGCTTTCGCAAGCTCCCCCTTTCAATATGAACACCCTTGCAGCCCTAACCTCCTCCGCCAAACACGACGAAGGAAAAAAAAAAATCTAAAACCAAAAAGATGGCAGTCAGCTAACGAAAAGACCCGACAGCAGTCCTCACGTCCTATGGGGACTGCAACTATATGCTCGGGCATGAACAGAGACATATATAGAAAAATTCGCCCCCTGGTGGCGATGTGACTTTTGCAAGGTGGGTGGTGGTGGTCTGTTCGACCTGATGAACGAAAAGCCTCTTGTGATCATGATGTGGAGTGGTATAAGCGAGAGAACGAAAAAGCGTCATGCATTATTTTCATCCAATTCTGGCTCGTTAGGATCAGCAGGTTCCTGGTTTACTGCAAAGAAACAAAGAAATGAGGCGAATGCTGTTCATCTCAAGAGATAGAAAAGGTCAGGCACTGGCGTTTTTAGCCGACTCAAAACACATCCTCGTCGGTCCATTCGCTGCCCAAGATGATTCGGTTGCCCTCTTGGTCAATCATGACCGGCGGAGCTGCATATGGAGTTCCTGGAATTCCCCTGAGGCGCTTAGCCTGGCTGCTCGCTAGTCGGTGGCCTTGCTCAGGCTCATATCTCTTGCCTCGCGCAGCGCGAAGCTTAGCGTAATAGTCCTCCGAGGCATCGGGTTCGGGCTCGCTGTAACCATCGTACGTCTCCCAGTTCTCAGAACCCGAAATCGCGGTGGAGGTATGTGAGGTGTTGGATAATTGCCTAGGGGGCGGTGGTTGTGCGAAGCCGGATCGGGGGCCGCGAATGGTCGCATAGCGGTCATCATAGCGGTCATCGTAGTGATCCTCATATACATCTTCGTAGTACTGTGGTTGAGCGTGACTTGACAGGTTGGAGTTGGATCGCGTCCCCCTCGACGTCTGCGGGCGGTCATCGTATACATCCTCTGGTTCAACCTGTCGGACGATGCTCGATTCGATACCCGCGCCCTTGTATGGATTCTTTGGCGTCTGAAGCTCAGGCACAGATTTCAGGTCTCGCATCTTCGGCGGCGGGGCGCGGACAGGAGCGCCGTTTCGAAGAGTCTCACCACGAGACTCAGGTCGAGTACGCTCAGGAGAGTTGTTGCCATGCTTCAAATTCGAGAGCGGCGCCCGAGTAGGAATTCTGGACGGGCTGCCTCTGCTGTTCGCAGCGGCATTGGTCTTGCCCGGTGATTGCAGCTTTTTGGTCACGGTACGGCTGGCCGCAGTAGGTGTTTTGGCCATGGAACGAGGCGGCACAGCTTTTGTGCTGTTTGCTCTGCCAAGGAGACCCGTTGATTTAGGAGCCTTGACCGTTGATGGTGGTGCTCCTGCTGGAGTTTTTGATCGCGAAATCGGGCCAGCCTTCTTCGCGTC
This sequence comes from Periglandula ipomoeae IasaF13, assembly GCA_000222875.2. Classification (NCBI taxonomy): domain Eukaryota; kingdom Fungi; phylum Ascomycota; class Sordariomycetes; order Hypocreales; family Clavicipitaceae; genus Periglandula; species Periglandula ipomoeae. The sequence goes on from AFRD01000329.1 coordinate 5,632, forward strand.
CTCGGGCTCCAACTCGTCCAGGTACCGCTCACCAAACACCAAGAACGGGCGGCCATACTCGTCCTCCCACTTCTCGAGCATCTTGCGCACTTCTGTAGCGACTTTGGGAAGCTCTTTGGCAATCCGCTTGCGCATCTTTTCCTCTCTCAGCAGCTTGCCAGGATCCCTCTTCTCGCCCTTCTGACCACGGGCCATAAGCCGTGAGGCATCCTGGCTTGACGCAGCGAGGTCATCTCGATTTTTGATGAGGCTCTTGTGTTTATCTACCACAGCCAAGATCGGTGCGCGTTGTTCCTTGAGGGCCTCAAGTCGTGCTACTTCGCGTTCATGAGCTTCGAGCAACGCATCGCTGTAGACGTCAGAGAACGCAGGAGTAAATTCGAGCATCTCGTCCTCGGAAAAGTAAAGCGAGTCCCACAGCTCTTGAAGTCGTACGCGCGAGTCTTCAACGAAAAGGTGCAGGTTTTGCCTTTTGAGTTCGTTAAGCCGTGACAACTCGTCCTCAAACTCATTGATTTGTCGCAAGCCACAGCCCCGGTTCTGGTTCAAGAAAGCCTTAGTTTCCCCTTCGTCGGTACCGAGCTTCAGCCACAGGGCTTCGACAGCGGCTTTGAGATCTCGCAGTTTCTTCTCGCGATTCTTCTTCTGTTCTGATAGGCCGTCCCGTTTGGCCTGGAGGCGGTCCAGATCCTCGCGATGCAGTCCAAGTTGCTCTGGGGCATCCCGATAATACTTGACGAGTGCACCATCTTGTTGAGCTTGGGGTGTGCCGAGCTCTGCCCATAGTTGGATGACCTGGTTTGATAGAGCTTGTACCGAAGCAATACGCCGGGTGTATTCGTCATAAACTCGAGTAAACTCGGCGTCTAATCGCTCCACGTAAGTGTTGGAGATGTCGAAAGTCGGAGGAATAGATTGATTTGGCCCCATGGGCGGTAGCGCAATTTGGACAAAGGTGGGTTCGAGATGCGACGAGTATGATTCGAGGGCTTCAACAAGCTCTATGAGCTATGTTAGCAAAACCAATGTCAAGCAGTTATGGCAACACTGCATAAGTTGGACGGAGGAGGGCTTACTCTTCACTTGTTCGAACCGTTCTTTATGGAGCCTACTAATTTGAATGTGCTTTTCTCGCAGATTTTGCAAGCAACGGTTCAAGGGGTACGTGATTTTGAATTCTTCATCGTCTTGATACTCCCCTCTTCTCGGTTTTGAGTCGTCGAGGGAAGCCTCCATCTGACGGATTGTTGTGATAATCTTCTTCGCCTCCTCCACTATTTCCTTCTTTTCCGACGTGACCAGCCGCACTTGGCTGTTCAAAGCTTCTGAAAGAGCCGTGAAGAGCTACATTTTTTTCAACGTCGCATGTCAGTGTCCATGGATGACTTGCACCGAAGGCTATACAGTGCTGTTCGCTTGTGCTTACCTCGGACTCTCGAGCCTCACGCTCGTGATCAGGGACCCCAATTTCATCAAACAGGCCATGTAGCTGCGATATGCTGCTGTTGACCTGTTTAGCCAGGTAGCTTGTGTCCATGGTTGGTGGTTGTCGCACAAATTGGCAATGACAATGGGCGAACGGACCCGTAGAAAAGCCCAAGCTGGCAAGAGGTGATATGAGACGTGTTGATCGACTGTGGAGGATCAAGCGATCTGGCTGGAATGTGTGTTCGAATTTGCCCGGGCTTTGTTTGTGTCTGCGCGGGGTTCAAAAGGTCTTCGTGCGGCTATTTTTGTGCAATTTGTTTACTGAGATTGTGGTCCGGGCGGGTAGTAAGTGTTATAGACGTTGACGCAAATTCATCATATACGCATTTATCGTCAATACTGCGCCCGCGAGCGATCCATCCACGGAGGCGGTGGAAATATGAAGGTTCAACTCGGCGCACAAGAGAGGAAGCAGATGGTGAGACAAGATACGAGCAAGAACGAAGTTCACGTATTGTGGCACGGCGGATGCTTGCTCCACTGTTTAGCCCGTGGGAGACGCAACATCGCGTTGGGAGGCGTTGTCACGGCAACCGATGGCGTCCCACGTTGACGATCGGACAAGAGCCACTCAGAGCCGCTCTTGCCAGTTAGTCGTTTCAGATTCGCGGGCGACAAGGGGGCCTTCTACGCGCCGTCATTGGCCAGAGGCGAACAATGGGACGAAAACCGACTTATACGATCCTTGTCCGATGCTGTCCAATGCACTTTTATTGGCAAAACATCAATGTGAGCGTTGGTCGCACAATCTTCCTCGTCGACGTGACGTGAGAGAAAATGCAAGATCAACTTGAACGCCTCGTGCGCACCGAGGCCTATGATGCGGCCTGGGCCGCATAACAGTCCGTAGCGTTGCTTATGCAATGCACGGCCGTTGACATCCGCGTAGAAGTGTCATCACAAGACTTGCATAAGCAAAGGCCTTCATGCACGTCTTGTGCGATAACAATTTCAGTCGCCGACGATAGCAAAATCGATGAAATATTGGAATTAGGTCGTAGTTCCTTGTGTCATCTTTCAGGTCTGAAAAACAAGAACTTTAAGACGTCATATGACACCGTTCTCATGCAGTTTGCTGCCATTTCGTTTGCACGAAGTCATGCGATGTCATAACATATGACGAATAGGCATTCAAGCCCAATATAAGCAACATGTTTTCACATTCAAAAGGTAGCTGCAGCTGGTTCAACTCAATTCGCTTCATTATACAAATTTCCCATATAAGTACATCTCGCGGTAACTACACTGGTAACGTTCTCTTAGATGGGACAAGCACAGTTGCCCTTGCAGCAAGGCGCGCTGACAATGTTGACCGTAAGCTCGCCCTTGCTCACATCGTTTCCAGGCTGTGTTGGGATCGAACCACATTGCGAGCACTTGTGATCAAGAAGGCCCTGCAACTGACCAGCAGCGTCGTTTGCGCTACCGCTGGCACCGTTTTGGTAGAAGGCGCAGACGGATGAGTATTTCCCCTGGGCGCAGGCGATTTGCACTGATAACAGATCCATGTTAGCCGACCGAATGAAATATGCAGAGGACAAGTAATGGAAATCATCGACAACACATACCGCCTGTGTTGTAGTGGTGGTTGCCGTTGCCTTGGGCCTGAATCTGCTTGACCTGGGTCAAGACATCAGACAGACTCGCGTCGTTGAACGTGCAGCCGCCTGAGCCGCGGCAGTTGATGCCGAGGGCGGCGGCACTGGTGATGAAGGTGGCGATGGAAACGAAGGAGACCATTGTGACGTTTGTGAGAGATGTGTTTGAGGAAGTGTGTGAGTGTTTATGTCAAAGCAGTGAGTATTGCGAGTAAGTGCTAGCTGAATTGTCGACAAAGGCTTGCAGGAGGGATGACCTTTATAATTACTGTGTATATTGTGAGCTACGAGAAATTCTACAATGAATCAGACAGGACTAATGAGCTAGATAGGAGCATGTCATTGTGTCATAACCCCACTGTCGCAGTCAGACTGGACACCGCGTTCCGGTGAGGGGATTCAACTTACATCGATACTGAATGGGATCGTAAATTACCGGCAATTGATGTGCCTCTCCGGATAAGAGTCTGTTTTCGATGTACAACTACATCAAGTCTACCAACAAGAAGTATTATCTTCACATATACGCCGTCATGGCTGACACCACTCCCCCACACGCTGCACCTCCATTCCCACGAACACCAGCCTCTCCACAATGCAGACACAAGCTAGAGATTCACCAAGAACCCGACTACGCCATACATGTCGAAATGACCAAGACGCATCGGCAAACCAATCCACACTACACTTTTCTCCAGACCAAAAAGGGACAAAAAGGCGCCACGCCCTACCATCCAGGTACCGGCAAAAACAATCCACCAATGCAATGCAGATGCAGACACCACGCACGAAGTAACCCGCACACACGACGTGCCTAATCCAGAAAATTGGGTGCCACCGATCGTCACTGCCCGTCAGCACAAGAATCGCTAATCCCGAGCACTGAGACTAATTTGTTCCAGATTATTTTTGAGCCTTGGCCTTACGAGCGCCACATCCGCGACTAGCACCATTCCGTATTCGTGGAAGGTGAGCGCTAGCACAGCTGAGAGATGGGGAATTCATGACAAAATGCAAAGTGGAGTGAGTGCAGGCCCAAGTAGGACCGAGCTCCCGTTTGAAAGGGTGTTCTTTTTGTTCTCCACAGGTAGATCAATTACAACAATTTTCCGACAATAGCTGATAAGATCAAGAACAGGACGTTACCAAGAGCCTCGAGGTAGCATGTAGTAGCACCGAGGCTGGAGACCCTGGCATCCTTCGCTCCATCTTGGACCGGCCCTCAGGATCTTAGTAGCGTGGAGCCTCTCATGTTGGTGTGCCACGTTTGTGTCCTACGGCTCCTCCTGCGGTTATGTTCGGATGACTGATGCCGTAGGTTAGGAGGCTCAAACTTACGGCTACCACATGGTTATCATTTTAGTACGTTATTCGGCGTAGTCTCCTTGCGTCTGCCAAGCCCTTCTCGGCGATGTTGTCTCAGTGACGAAGCCAAGCTGGAGATCTTTCAGCTTTCCTTAGGGTCTCGTCACTGGGTGTCTTACATCAGAACCCACGTGTGACGAAGGTAGTATTCGTGATGGACATTGGCGGATGCATGCTCGAATGTGTCATTGAACCAACATTCGCGGATGCACGTTCGCGAGAGGCTCCGGTGTACTCTGCATGTAAGATGTAACCATGCTCATAATTCGGAAGAGGAATGATTCTGAACATCAAGGTTGACTACGTCTTAGCGTTTTCAGTGTCTCCTCAGACAAGCCAGGCATCTTGGAGACCCCATCTAGTGGCGGTAAGACTGGGCCACTCTTCACTACAGTGTAAGAGCAAAGACTGAAGTTGGGACATCATGACCGATATCCTTATGGTACTAGCCAATATGTCGGTTAACTATTGTCTTTACTTGTAAGAACGAAACGCCTCTGCGTTTCTCAGCTATCACGTCCATTGAGGAGCAGCCTCGAACCATATTTAGTACCACCGTACCCCCTTCCATCATCTATACCACAATCTTCACATCAATACTCTTATACCTTCACGTCTTGGAACACTATTCCCACAAAATGAAATCTGCCATCTTTACATCCATCACTGCCCTCGCAGCCTCCGTCTCCGGCCTGGGCATCAACTGCCGCGGCTCTGGATTCTGCCCATCTGACGGTGCCGCCGGCAACCTCATCAATCTCAAGGCTATCGTGGACAACATCCAGCCGCGAGACCGTCACTACAACACCGGCCAGCAGATCGCCTGCACAGGCTCCCTCTGTGCCTTTTACCAGAACGGCGCAACGGGCAATGCCGAGCAAACGTCCGGCTTCCTCCAGCAGTTGCTCGACCACAAGTGCAAGAAGTGCGGTTCCGTCCCCACACAGCCGGGCAACGACGTCAGCAAGGGAGAGTTGACGGTCAATATCGTGAGCGACCCTCATTGCCAAGGTGCTTGCTGAAGGGACGGAATTACAGTCATTAGACAGGGAGAGGTATATCAGGCCACGAGTTTATACACTAGTTGAACGTGAAAAAGGGAAGGTCTCTACCTTGTGAATATAGTCAACCTGCAATATGATGATGTTGAGCTAGTTTAAGCCTGTGCTTATGCCGCAGGTGCATACGTCGTGCATTGCATTGCATGTGTTTGTTCTCGTGACTACGCACCTGATCGGATTGTGTTATTGTTTGACAGGAATTTCATATCGCTGTTACGTTTCCTCGGAATCCTTCCACCGTCTGATGGAACCGTCAGTGCGTAAACCTACTGCAGGACAGACTAGACCTTGATGCAATGGAACCGTATGATAATGATTCTGAATGATCTCGAGAGCACACGCCATCTTCCAGTCGGCTCAATGACACGGATCAGCTGCGTCATGGCGATCAGCTATCAAGTCTAGTCTGTTCGAGTAAAATGGGTTTACGAATAACCAAAACAAGAACAAGACACAATTAAACATTAGTCAACTACCTACCCAAAGCCCATTATTCCCAGTCTAATCTCCGAATTAAACAACAGCCGATACTCCGCGACACGCTTCTCCAAAAAAAAAGGACCACTACGACAAATCTCCACAGTAAATCAAACCCCTTTCCATCGACAGGAAAGTAATACCGCTCTTGGCATGCATCATTGACATTGACCACGATCTGCAGAACAAAGTCCCTTATCAGATCCCCAGTAAGCGCTAACCTGCCCCCAAAAAAGTGTCGGCGCACATCCATCTCACCCCCTCGCACGGCTCGATCTAGCCGGCGCCACTTGGAACTTTCCATGCAGCCTTCTCCCCTGTGACGAGTGCCGAGACTCTCCACTTTCGCTGAACACTCCCTGAGAAACAGAGGATCGATCTGCTGGCCAGGCCCCTAGCTTGCTGATTGTCCCCCGAAGGGCCGAGTTGTAGGCGGACTGGCGCGGCCGTAGCGCCAGTTTGACTAAGAAACTAGTTTTGCATTCCCGCGCGATTGTGTGCGGAGTCAAGGTGCCATTGGTGGTAGGTAGAAGCCATTCTATGACGCCGGAGGATGGTAATTGGTGGGAATTCATATCGCCTTGTGGATATTTTTGGTTGAACGTGTCTATGGAGACACCTTGAGGGGATGAAAGGCGGGTATGAATAGCGTCACGAGGTGGGAATGGGGAAAAACCGCACTTCTGGTATAGGAAGCTTTGGGCCGGTCTAATCCACACATGCCAACAAGGTTTGGTGGTCCGTCTGCCCTCGATTGCGGTGGGAAACTGAAGTCTGGCTGAAAATGTTCTGCGTGAAAGTACTTTTTTTGGGAGGCATTGTATCTGTACATTATGCATCTACATGTCTTTGTACCTGGTGTCTATTCCGTACACGCCCTCAAGAATTCTAAGTTTGACATCAGATGGGTCCTTAATGATTATCAAGGCACCGAATCTTGTAAGCATGTGTTCATCCTTCTAGCGAAATGGAAACTGACCACGCGAAAGCGTCTGTTGTATAAAGTATAAAACCCTGATGCTGCCCTTCGAATTGTCAGTGTACTACACCTCATCTGAATAGCTCCCAAACACACAAACCCCAGTCACAACCCAAAATGTACTTTTCAACTTTAACTCTCTTCATCTCCACTGCCGCAGCACTGGGTATCAACTGTCGCGGCTCAGGCGTCTGCAGCTTCAACGACGCCTCTCTCCAAGTCGTCCACGACCAAATCGGCATCATCATCGCCGACGGCGGCGGTGACCGTCGCTACAACACCGGTCGTAAGTGCGAACACTCACGAAGAACATCCCGTCTAGAACATTGTAACTGACCACGTAACAGAACAAATTGCCTGCTCACACGGCTCCCAAGGCAGTGTGTGCGCCTTCTACCAAAACGGCGCCTCGGGCACCGCAAAGGACGCCTACGGCCATGTCCAGGGCTTGATTGACCACAAGTGCAGGCAGTGCGGCTCGATTCCCACGCAGCCCGGCAATGATGTGAGCAAGGGGGAATTGACGGTGAATTACGTGGGCAAGCCTTGCTGTGAGGGAGACTGCCACTGCTAGTGGGTGTATACAACAAATTGGATGTGTATTATATGATGTAGTAAAGAAATGGATGACATGACAGGTCGTTTGATAGTCTGACGTGGCGCGATTTTGCCATTGTTGATAATTATAGGTTTCGCTACGAAGATGTAGTGATGTCGTGAACGTCTTGTTATGAGGACGTATATTGCTTGTATATGGCACCACGTTGACAGAAAATGGAACTGGGACGACAAAAAGCCACGACGGAGCGAATGCCTCCATTCCTGCGCACCTTGAGATCTGTCTTCACCGCCAACGCTTCCTGCTTTTATAGCAATTGGTCATGATTGACATTGTAAGTCATGGTTTAGTTATGCACAAGTTGGAAAAACTGACAACAAAGTTTTAAAAATATCTTGAACAGCCAGCTGACGATGGGTACTCGATCACATGCACTATTGCTTGAGAAACCTCTCATGTTCCATGTCTTGGAGCATCGAGAATGGGCTCAGGTCATCATCCATCATCAATTGTGGTCGTACGGACAAACAAGCCTGGTGCTTGGTCGTCCGATGAGCATCGAATTTCTCAACTCCCGCACATTACACCAATAGCACTACAATCCGCAGGGTCTATTTAATCATATGTACCAGGTATGTTCATGTACGTCCAAGCTATATACGCGACGCAATTCCCACGTTTCGTTTCATTTTGGTTACATCTCGTCAAACTTTACTTAGACCACTCACCACCCATCCATCTGTTCAAAAAGTCTAGCGATCCCTCACCTTCATACTCGGGCACCGTGTGTCCAGCCTTGTAAATCTGCATAAACGAAAAGCCCTGCGCAGCACGGACATTACCGTAGTTTCTGCCAGACTTGACACGCAGCTCCTTGACCTTGGCCGCGTTGAAGGCCGACTTGCCGGGCCAGTCGAGGGCGTTAACCCAAGCTCGGTTGCCGAGCTAGTTGCAGATGTAGTCGATGTTGCCGGCGTAAATCAAGACGGGAATCTGAGCGAGGATGCCGGGGATGACGCGCTGAGCGGGCTGCATCCAATCTCCGCTGACAAAGTCGTTGTATACGACGCCGCTGCACTGGTCGTATTCGCGGTCGACTTCGACGCCCAAGGCCTGCTTGGTGTTTTGGTCCTCAAGGAACTGGGAGGCGTAGCTGGTCTTGCCGGTGCCTCTGGGGTTGAGGATATCGTAAACGTTGCCGCGGTAGACACCGAGGACATTGCTGTTGCAGTAGTTGGTGGCACGGCTGCACGTGCTGGCGCTGCCACCGTCGTAGCACGCCTTGATCTGCCTCTTGCATTCAGGCTCGGCGTTCTTCATTCTCTGGCAGTCGGAGGGCGAGAGAACGGCCTTGTAGCCGCCCTCACCGCAGGCCATGGGGCGGTAGTACGAGTACTGGACGTAGGGGTCGGTAAGGCCATTGCCGATGGCCAGGCCCTTGAGGTTGATGATGCGGTCCTTGTGGGAGAGAATCTCGTTTCCAATGGCAGGGATGTAATGGCCAGCATAGGACTCTCCCGTCACGAAGAAGCCCTGCTTCTGGTACTCAGGGAATTCGGAGAAGAAGAGGGTCAGCAGGGCGTAGATGTCCTTGGCAGCAGCGGGGGACGACTTAGTGCGGTTGTTGCTGTATGAGTAACCGGTGTTAACGGGCTGGTCGATGAAGATAACGTTGGCGTTGGCATTCCACGAGTATGGGTTGTTGACGGGCTTGAGGTCACTGTTGGGGATGGTGGCAGGGCCGAGTTCGTCAAAGAGACCGATGAACGAAGAGCATCCTGGACCGCCGTTGAGCCAAAGAACGACGGGATCCTTGGAAGGGTTGCTTCGTGATTCAAAGAACCCTCGCAGGCGATTGTCAATTTCAATCGCGCTTGTAGAACCGTGTTAATCAGCTGGATTGAAGACTCACAGTAGAACAGATGCTTGTCGGTATCCTCATCATCGAGATATCCGCTGTACTGCTTCACCTTGTCGACGCCCAACTCAGATGGGTCGTTCTTGCGCACTCGCAGCTGGTAGTTGTTCAACTGGCCCTCAATGCGCTTGTGAGCACCAGGCTTCTGGCTATTAGCCTGGACCTGGCCGCCCTTGACGATGTGGTCCCAGAAGCTGTCTGGTCTGGGATTGATCTTGGCATCACCGGCAGCCAAGACGGATGTGGCGGTGGCCAAGAACAGAGCGGTGATGGAGAACCGCATGTTGGCGGTCTTCTCGTTCCTTGTGGAAGATAGATATACGAGGAAGAGTTTGAAGAGGGAATACCGGCTCGGATTGATCAACGCCTAGAACTACCAAGCAGATGTACCAGTTGATATTTATACATTTTGTCCGAGAGCGCCACGACCCCGGGCCTAGGACACCGATCTTTTCCCACTCGTCTCGTGCGCATGATCACCAAGGGCACGATATGACGGTGGCGGCAAACGTCGTTGCACGACACTCGAGTCGCCATTGGGCCGGGGTTTCTGCTGTGTTATCTATGTCGGTACAGGAAGGTATGCGGATCGCAGTATATTAAACCCACATTGAGCAAAATACGAAGCAAACAGCAAGCTCTCCTATGCCCGGACGCACGCAAGACTGAATGCTTTAGCTCAGACAAAAAGGCCCCTAATGCGCCCATCGCTGTCCATGCAACTCGATCGTATCCACATCGAGTAGGTCTGAACAGGAACATGGTTCCGTGGCCAACCCCAAAGGGGCAGTTGGAGGAGTCAGTAGCCGGAGGATGTGGGCACAGCAGCTTTGTTGCCTCCGCTTTTTTTTTTTTGGGTTTGTTTCAAATTGGGCTGAAGATGAAGAAGCTTTGCGCGACAATGCCGGCTCGTGGCAGTGGCTTGGGGGGCAGGGGGAGCACGTCATAGGCTGGCTGTTTGCTCCTCGATACAATCGACTGAGGACGGAACATGACGATAGAAAGTCAAAGAATATACAATGTCTGGGTGAGATGAGGATGAGGAGCGGTAAAATGCGGCAGAATGAAAAGCATAAACAAGCCAAGTCCGTGAAGTAATGCTCAAATCATCAAGGTTCCTGCCTGCCTTTGTTTGTCTGCCGACCCGCCCGGACACTACAGTAGACACCAGATAATACCAGCCAGATTCGCTGTGCATGAGACTGCCGGGGCGGGGGCCCTGCATCGCGACTGCCTGTTTTGGCCATTGTTTTTTTTGCCATGACGATATATCTTCGCGAGGCCTTGCGGGATTATAGATTATAGATTGGAGCAATACGGACCGTTATCGGGCGCCCAAGACGAGGAAAATCCTATTCGTCCCTGCTGCAAGTCTGCATCCAAGTTGATGGCGAGATGCGCGCAGTTGCCAGATTGGGCAGCTTCGATGGCTGGGAGATGCTTCAAAGCTTCCCCGCGTATTTGCACTGAGCAATGTCGCCATTTCGTATGCGGCCAAGCCATCCTGAGCTGGCGACAACCTGAGTTCGAGTCGTGCTTCGACACAATGTGAGCGAATTTGTGGTCCATCGGCAGGAGGAGTACTCCGTCGAGCCATCATCGTCGCTCGCCTTGGCATCTCATCGCCATCTGGCCGCCACGGGAACCCGATCGCACCAACGCAGCCCGCTCTTGGCGGCCTTCTGGTGAATGTCTTGATGCTGCATCTGCATCCCTTCCAGCCTCTTTCGTTGCGGTACTGGACAACTCCGCGGATGGTCAAGACGGCAGATTCAATTCATAGAGTACCCTGTCGCGTGCTGCTCAGCTGGCCGCCAGAACCAGCATTTACACCTACCTCATGAGACCCGAGCTGGGTCATTTTGGTCCGATCACAGAACAAATGGTCATGGTTGCTAGGCCAGGCATGCAACATAAAAGGCCTTTAGTCTTGATGCAGCTTCCCCATCCATCTCTAGTGTCCGCCAACTCGGGATTCGAGCCCCGCTTGTCCTAGCATGTCTCGGGATGAGTCTTGGAATCTCGGATGCGATGGTCTTGGCTCTCTCAAGCCGCCGGCCGAGACGGGGTTTACTCGCTGTTGGGGTTAGGCACGGCTTTTATGCTTACTGGAAATTGATTTCCCAAATTGATCTCTGGCGTAAGTTGAATTCGCCAAGCTGGTTTTCACATTTTTCTTTTTGCGTCTTTAAAACTTGTCCTTGTTTTGGAGCATGCCGATGCATTTCAATCGGATTTGATCGTTCAGTTGACTATCTTACCACCATATCAAGTGTGCCTTAATGCGGTGGCTATGAACATATTGAAGTAAAACATTTCATGGCGCAAGTTTGACCCTTGGTTCTTATCCTCACGCCAATTAAGTAAGGCAGTACTCAGCATGACAAGAATTGAACCTTTCAAGTCACCGCATCTCATGTCCGTCAAAGCTTTAATATCCATTCAATATATAGTCTATAGTTTCATCCAGCTATGTGCATCTCAACACACCCTATATACAGACATATCATCATCTCGCCCCTAAGGCTTGCGGTGCTTGTTCAAGAACTCAATCACCCGCTTCGACACATCCGCCAGCGGTGAGCCCTGCTTGGGCCATGCGTGGCTCATCCCGTCGACCTTGATGTACTCCACGCCTTCAGCAACCCCCTGGCACTTGTATCGGTAGTCGTGCACCTTGCCCGAGTCGTTTGGCTTCGGAGCGTCGCACTTGTTCCTCTTCGCCCACGCATCAACCCATTCTGGAATGGGGTACAGAGCACCATGCCCGCCAGACGTACGACCAGGGTACGGGATTCGTTCATCGCCTGTTCCGTGAACCTCGAAAATCGGAAGAGGTGAGCGGGCAGGCTGGCACTTGTCGGCAGGCTGATACTCGGTGTAAAAGGCCCCAGAGACGGGGGCGAAGGCGGCGAACTGACCACCGTGGCCAGGGGAGCAGGCGAGCACGTTGTTGAAGCCTCCGCCGTTGGAGTGGCCTGACGCGTAGACTCGGGATTCGTCGACACAGTAGTTGTCCTTGATGCGGTTGACGAGATCGGTGGTGAAGACCTTGTCGCTGACGCCTTCGTTCTGATATTCTGCGCCTTGCCACACGCCCTGTTGCGAAATGTCAGTATAATCAACCTTATCGACAAACGCTGGCTCATCAAATTGAAGGAGGACATGTACATACATTAAGACCAGCAGGGTAAACCACAATCATATTGGGGTTGATCGACTCATCCGAGAAGCGCGTCTCGCCCTCGAATTTCTTGGGGTTATTCCCCTTGCCATGGTACGCAATCAGCAAGGGCTTGGCCGTCTTGGTGTCGTAGTTGGAGGGCAGGTGAATTCTGTAAGTTCTGGTGCCACCGCTGCTCTCGAAGCTAAATTTCCTCGTCTGTCCAACAAAGTTGTGCTTCTTGCCGCATCCTTTCGAGGCGGTCGTGCTGGCTCGGATGGCGACGGCCTGGACGCCGCTGATGAGGCCGAGCGAGGCGACGAGGAAAGTGCCGAAGTTTGACAGGAGCTCCATGGCTGGTGTATATTCGAGTGTTGCCAATGATAATAATACTTCAGAAGAAAGAATCACGATGGAAGAAAAAAAATAATACAACGAGAATGAATCGTATTTTACTCCTCCATGAAGGCAGGATTCTGGAACAAGCGACAATGGAAGACTATATACCTATGCGAGATCCATCGCGCCGGCCGGCCCCCATCGTCGTAATCCAATTGATCCTGTAAGCCAAAACTCCAGCTGACGACATCATTGGGAAAAAGACCATAAGTCATGGTCATGGCGTCCTCGTGTGGCCGAGCCAGAAAAGAAAAAGCGAGTGCAATGTGGGAGTGCCGTGGTCCAAGGGGGGTTTTCCGTACCGACAATGACATTCTTCTAATACTGGTGGGTACACTTGTACATGGAAGTGCACAATTCCTTCCCAGCAAGTATGTATCCTTCGAGACTAAATCTTTCCAATTCGCGCGTTCGCCGGGGTGTGCGTCGGGCTTACTTGCACTAACAGGGCTGAAGTGGCGCTTCAAATCTTCTGTCAGCAACTTCATCCTGGCTGTCTTTCTTGTCGAGGCACGGCTGACCACGACACGTGGTGGGTCAGGTCATTGTCGGGGGGGCTTTTGCCTTTGCGACTATTTACTTTGCTGGCGCTTGCGCTGAACGACCCTTTTGCTGTCAATATTATTCGCAAGTATTCTTTTCTTTTCTTTTTTCTTTTTAAGAAAATTGTTCTGTTTCATTTCATTCTTTTTTCTTGTCTTGCGTGTCCTATTTCGTGCGCATGGGCGGCAATAATGACGATCGCCCGCCCCATGCAACAGGCCAGGATCAGCGGGTAATACTACATAAAGGCTGAGCTCAGACGGCAGTGCTTGGACAGAAACTAGGTCCAATATTCCCTTTGACGGAGGGCATTTCGCTCACGGGGCGCATCGCGATTTAAGAACTGCCGTCAATACCGTATGTTATTACCTTAGCTACCTACTAGTTGACTCTGTAAATTGAAATGTCTCACGGCACCACCCCGAAGCACACACAATAGCCGCTCGTCGCCCGCAACAAAGAGTCTGGTCTAGAGCGAAAACCCACAACCCGGGCACAGCACCAAAAAACAAGGGTCTATTACGGAGCAGTTCATTCAATGTTCCCACACACAGCCCAGCCCAGCCAGGCCTCGTGGCTCCATCTCGCTTTCTAAAAACAGCACTAGCCGAACTCAGCCCTCCCCTCCCCTCCCCGGGTGTCGTCTCGCAAAATATCGTCCCTTTGAGCAACTCAATGCGGGTTCAAACAATGCATGGTGTCTCACATCAGTTGGATGCTACCCTCGGGACTCACTTGTGTTGTCCGAACACTGGCGATCGGTTGCATTGTTCGCCTTCCGCTGCAGATTGCAGGAAACAATGGCTGCGCAACACAAAAAACCCGTTAAAGATGCAAAAATTGGGTTCGTGATGCCGATTGATCCTTGTTCTCCGCTTCCAGGATGCCTTGTGGCGCTAAGCATTCCCGCGCCATTGCCGAGTTGCCGCACCATCTTGGGGGTTAATTTTCGCTGGAGGGTGTGCTGGTTGCTTCTGGTTCCCACATAGCAGAGTCTCCGTTGATGTGCGTCCGCCGGTCGAGCGCCTGCTTAGAATTGTGATTGGAATACGATGAGGATGAGTAGATGCGACTTCCTGGTCATCCTTGGTTTATGATTCGGACCGAACAGCCACGCTGCTCACAATGTTGGATCATCAGATTACCTAGGTATCCATTCTGGAATTCATCTCGTCGCGTAATACAGGCTTGCCGGTGATCCTGGGGTATTCACCTCCACACTTTCGCAAGGTTGCAACTTATGACCCAATCATCGCCGTTTCGAGGTAGGCACTTCGGCGAGAGTTGTAGGACAATGGAAACCATGATGTAAGCACGAATTGAGATACGAAGCCGCTAGGACTAGGACTGCGGATGATATCACTTTGTATCGCGCACGGATGCTGCGATGGGGCGGATAGATTCCATCGCCTTGGCTTACTGTGTCTCCCATCATTATGCACCAGTAAAAGTGGAAATTAAGAGTAAAGAGTGAAGATGGTCTTATGCAGGCCCCTAAAGTAGAGTTAAGAGTGGAAATTTATGCTTAATGCCCGGAGATAAACTCATACAGCGGGCGAAGCGAATCATGCACTACGTTCTTCAGGAATTCAGGCTCCTCGCCCGACATGGCCGCCTCGATAACCTTCCGGACCAATATACTAATGTCTGCACTGTGCCTCACCATCCCGACACTCTGAAGAGCTGTTGGATCAAGCTTGCCCGTCACCGCAGCCCAGATTGCATGCCATCTATCGAAAGCCCGGAGAAGCGCCGGTCCGGTGGCCATCATGGTGCCGTTGAGATGAGCCGAGATGGCAACGGAGCTCATCGCTTATTCCATTGTCAGCTTGAACTTTCGAATCCTGAGGTTGCATCGTTCGGTGAACATACCTATTACGGCCGCCGACATGTCAGACAAGCTTATGTTCGTGATGGGAACCGGGTGTCCCTCGTAAAGTCTGTCCTCCATCAGAAGTTCAGTAAATCTACGCAGAGAAGAGAAGCGCTGCGGCCGCAATCCAAGGCCCGTTTCGTTTAATTTGACATGAAAGTTATGAGAGTCGGGGGCGTCCCACAGGTCCATCGAGCATGGTAGGTCGCCGTCCATCTCCCTGATGGTAACTTCGGGAGGCACGATAAAAATGCCTGTCTGATGCCAATTGGAAATTGCCGTCCAATTCCCTACTATGCGTTGTTTGCGTTAGTCTGCCGGGGCAGCGAAATCCGCGTTGGAGAAGTCTCGAGTCTCACATACCGTATACAGAGCTCTTCATGTATGAACTCGTCCCAGTCAGTCGTTCCGGAATAGCGATACGTATTAAGCTTCAATTGGCGCATAGCTTCAATCAATATTGGAAGGTGATGGTACAAAGCCCTGCGCCGTGCTTGCACGTCATTTCGCATAAACTGGATGTTGTGGACAATTACTGCTGCTTGCAGCGCATAGAGCATCCTCTTGCTCGGCTTCAGAGTTGTCTCAGCAGCCAAAACGCTTTGCAGGTGACGAAAAATGTACTCATCAGCCACAGTATAAAAGCGATGAGACAATATTGCGTCGTCTCGAGGTGTAGCACGTAACGCTCCTGCAAGAGCGACTGCTAGCACGAGCACTGTCGGCGTGTCTTTAAGCCCAAAGGTGGGAATGTGTACAAGTGGGAAGTGAAGGTGGCTCATGCGGAAAAAATAGATATAAAGCGCGTGAGGCCATCCGCAGAAAACACCGATCTCGCTAAGTCTTGGTCAAACGGCTCACAATACGACGCGTCGTGGGAGTCGAGAAAGATGTGGCTCTTATTGAGTTCCTGGATCACTTCCTCAGAAATGCTTCTGAGTTTTTGGTAACCATCTTCCTTGAATATGGGAACCGAAGATTGCAATTCGATGAATGTTGCTGAGAGGTCATCGGAGGAACTGACATCGCTAGTCCCATCTTCAAGAAGCGACATAAACCTCCAAGGGCTGAGATCCATTGCATCAAAGTTCATTGTCGATAGAGAAATGGCTGAGAACTTGGAATCAACATCTAGGTCTGGGACTTTGTCATTGATGGCCTGGTCATCGAACAATTCCAGCATGTTTTCAGTCTCAGGATTTGTCAAGCCGCGCAAGAACGTCGAGCTGGCCGTGGACTGTGTATCACAACTAGGAGTATTCGCGGCGGTGCTGAAGTAGACAGAGTCTTCATCAGCGTTATGCCGATAACGACAGATCAAGTTGCGGGATACACAGCGAGAGCAAGGTGTTGCCGTATCGCACATAACTTTACTTTGGTGACATGCTTCGCAGGCCTTGGGTCGCTGGCCACGCCGGAGTCTGGGGATGTCCTTGCGGTCGTCTTTCCTGGCGCAGCTTAAAGCATGCTTTCTACAAACGTCACTTTTTTAAAGCGCTAGCGAGTGCTGAAGTTTGCTTATTGTCTTGCTTTGATGAGCAGACGGTCTGAGGTACACCACTCACCCCCTCGCGAATGCTTTCCCGCAGTACTGACATCTGAAACGCGAAGTGCTAATGTCTGTAAAATTAGTCAGCTGCAATGTCATGGAAGATACTGCGGTTACGAAGGGTAGTTCGCTAAGCACGGAGTATATGGTGTGCTGAAGTACCCTTCTATTTGATAAGGCTGGTGTGCTGGTAGGCAAGGAAGTAGGGATGATGGAGATCCACGGGGGAGAAGAAATAACACAAATTGGCATGGAGGAAATAATATGGCAATGTCAATGAATGGCGCCCAGAACAAGAATTATACGTCAAGATGTGCGTGACATATGGCCTGTTACTCACGCGTTGCTTCATGACGGCGAAGGTGAGTATTGCGTTGATAGCTTTTGCCGCAAGTTGCACAAACATGAGCCCTTTCGGGTGCCTCCGTCTGGTGACTGGTAAAATTCGACCTTGTTGGTAGCATCACGGGTGTATTCGGGATTCTGCGGAATGAAGAGGAATAAGAAAAAAGGCTTAGCAGCTTGGCTCAATCCAGAGTCAACGGGCACGCACGTCGTGTAATGCAGGGCTGGATCCGAGATGATGGATGACAGGTGGGTTTTGTCCGATGAAAGTGGCAGGAGTTGGTATGGTGGCCGACGGAGCCCAGCTGGTGGATTGGGGTGGGTGTCAGGGTCGGATGTCGGTTCCTTCCCTGTGTGTGACAAAGGCACTGCAGCTAAGCCCGAAATGGACCAGACACCACTTGCAAGTGCTCCGGCGTCATGAGAGCCTGAGGTTGTTCTCCGGCTCGAGTTATGTTCATATCCTTGGTTTTGCTTTTGTATCTTGAAGAAACGATCGTTTGTTTGCTGTGGCCTGGCGTCAGGCTTGTTGCTGTCAAGTAAGAGCGAGATTATCAGACTTTGTACGTTGTACGCAAGAGCTCGTGTAAGTGATCGTCAAGCACGGCAAAACAAAATATTACAGTCCGACAATGACACCCCTCAAAACTATGTCAGGTATGTAAAATGAACCTCAAAAACGCATCTACATGAAGGTTTGGGTACTAAATGCTGTTTTGTAGGCGTTCTTCGAACCTTCGAGCCCGGCCTCGCAACCCGCCTTTTGTTGTCGGGATCGATAATTCCTCCACGAACATGTCGATACGTCCATACCCAGAACAGACCAAAGAGGACTTCTGCAGATTTCGGGCTTCAGAAAGACCTCAAAACCTCCTACTTGGAAAAGGCTGAACCTAAATCTAACGCGGTTGAGTTTGTGCTGTAGGTGACCCATCGCCGGTAACATGTTGCACACCAGTGCTGACATGCAGAAGCACACAATTTGACGCCTTGGTCAATTGGGCTCGACAAGGCTCTCTGTGGCCTCTCACTTTCGGCCTTGCCTGCTGCGGTATTGAAATGATGCATGTATCTATGCCTCGTTATGACCAGGACCGACTTGGCATCATTTTCCGTGCGTCGCCCCGCCAGGCTGACGTGATGATTGTGGCAGGCACAGTCACAAACAAGATGGCGCCGGCAGTGCGACAATGCTACGATCAGATGCCGGATCCTAAATGGGTTATTAGTATGGGCTCGTGTGCGAACGGCGGAGGATATTACCATTACAGCTACTCGGTTGTTCGGGGCGTGGATCGACTCATTCCGGTGGACGTGTATGTTCCTGGCTGTCCGCCGACGGCTGAAGCACTCATGTACGGAGTATTTCAGCTCCAAGCCAAGATGCGCCGCACGAAGATAACGAGGATGTGGTATAGAAAATGAGGGCTCGTGAGCCAAGCCTGGTGGCTTCTGAGAAGTGACAGCTCACCGAGAATAGAGCATCGGTGGGTGGAGAGAGAGATCTTGGGCAGAGCCCCTCCCAAAATGCTTCACGTGGAGCCATACAGAGAAGCGAAGGATCTGCTAAAGCCTTGAATAGTTGGTATGATCATAAACTACAGCATATTTATTGCCCGGACGTGGCAATTCCATAGGATATAGCGATCAATTCGATGAAAATAGTTTGAAGACTTAACATTGATAAAAGAGCTGTAATTTCCTTCACTACACGAGCCACCATTAATGCCCTTACTCCTGTACTCTTATGAGCTTTCTGTTGGCAAACTCAAATAACCCAAGCTCCGAAAGTTCTCCTCCAAACCCAGAGTTCTTGGTTCCCCCAAAGGGAAGCTGTGGTAATGACCCCCCAGGCGAGTTGATGAAGACCATCCCACAGTCTAGCTTCGCTGCGATCTCTTTCGCATGTCCAATGTCCTTGGAGATAACGGAGGCTCCCAGACCGAATGGCGTTGCGTTGGCGATGCGGAGAGCTTCAGATACATCGTCAACAACGTATACTGAAGCCACAGGGCCGAATGCCTCTTGGTGGAACAAAGGGTTCTTCTCTGTAATGTTGGTGACGATTGTTGGCTGCATGTAAAAGCCAGGCCGATCGACTTGACTGCCTCCGGTTATTATCTCGGCGCCTGCCGCCTCTGCTTCTGCAACCTGCTGGAGCAGACCATCCAGAATCTTCTTATTCACTACGGGACCGAGAGTAGTTGCCGGATCAGATGGATCACCGGCGGTCAAGCTCTCGAACTTGGCTTTCAGCTGCTGAAGAAAATCCCGACCTCTCTCTTTCCCCACGATGATGAAACGTTTACTACCGATGCATGCTTGCCCCGTGTTATTCATGCGACCCGCCATGGCTTTCTGGACGGCATCGTCAAGGTCCGCATCGGGAAGGACGAGAAAAAGATCACTACCTCCGAGTTCAAGCACCACCTTTTTGATATTGCGCCCTGCCTGCTCCGCCACTGATGCCCCGGCTCCTTCACTCCCAGTCAGAGTGATGCCTCTCACTCGAAAGTCTTGGATCAAGAGGCTTGCCTGCTCGTTCTTGATGAACATATTGGTCTAGACACCCTTCGGAGCCCCGGCCTTTTCGAAGAGACTCGCAAAGGCAAGCGCACATTGCGGTACGCAGGGTGCGTGCTTGGCCAACACCACATTGCCGGCAACTAGCTGCGGCGCCGCGACACGAGCGAGCTGGTAGTATGGAAAGTTCCACGGCTCGATGGCCAAGAGAACCCCAATTGGTTCCGACAGAAGCTCGCATCCTGGCGCTTCGGCCAAAGCTTTGGGCTTGAGAAAATGGACGGCCTTGCTGGCGTAATATTCTAGAATCATGGCCGAAACCTCGACTTCCATGTATGTCTCAGCCGTCAACTTGCCCATTTCGAGCGTGAGTAGGCTCGCATAGTAGTCCTTCTCCTCGCGGAGAACCTCGGCCGCTCTTCCTATTACCTGGGCTCTTGCAGCAACTGGCAGAGGTTTCCAGTGATTCCTGTAAGCCGCATCCGCAACATCGAGGCAAGCAATGGTTTCTTCATTGGAGAAAAGATCATACTGCTTTTCAGGATTTCCTTTTGCTGGATTTATGGTTTGATAGTATGTAGATGACTACATGTTGAAAGGAAGTAGGCTTGGTTGATAGCTGATCTCAGTGAGTTGTGTTTGTATCGGGAGAGAATGGGCAAGTTGATCAGGAAACGAATCTGCCTGGCATACCGTCCGAAGCAGTGCTTCTTATACACCTCGACTTGTGTGTCTCAAGAGCAGCATTTCCGCTCCTGGTCATAAGAATTCAAGACCTCTGCTGTCTACAATGATGTTGTAATTCGACCAAATTATCATCATCACGGTCCCTAGTTATGCCTTGTGGAGCCTTGCACTGGCTGAGCCGAGGACTGTCAACTCAAAAGTCTCCACCCGCTTCTGTCTACACACTATTCACCACAACAATATTCCTTGGAACTAGCATGCAGGAGGAAAAGAATTTTCCCAAGTTCGGTCGAACAGTCAGGCCGATTGACGAAGCTCACTGGCATCCCGTAAGTATAATTCCTGGCTCGGCCATATCCAACTATCCGACTTCTTTGTCAAGATTATCAAGGTTGCCATGATTATGCTGATTTTATATGACTGCGGCGCTGATCAGATTCGAGGGATACAACCCAATCAAGATAGCGCGCAAAAGTGCCTTGATATGGGTTGAATTCAGGCCAAACAGTTATCCTATAACTGGGTATTTGGTAACAACGGATAGCAGGGGGGGTTTTCAGCAGTTTACAAATATAGTATCTCTTGGGCATTATTGCTTTTGCCAAGAGAAGAGACCTTATCCCTCCCCTTGATGGAGGGCCTGAGCCGTGGACAGTTGAGGTGCTTCTAAGTTTGTTGCGTGAGCAGTCGGTTTGGGTTGGAGGTGACCTGCTGACTTGACCCATTACTCATATGGACATATTAGGTCTCTCAGAAAAAGCTCTTCTTGAACCATTAAAGATCAGATGTAGGGCTACTGGGTGAGGATATCAAATGATCTGGACACTCGGCGGCCAATGGCGCCCTCGTATGCTCCAGCACGATAAAAGCTGGGCTACGTCACAAGTTATAGCCAAGATTAAGGACAGAGGTGCCTTTAAGCTGAAGCAAGATGATTTAAGGCGGGCTTGAGTAAAGCCTTTTCGTGAAAGGGCGAGAATTACCGGCAACAGGCAGATGTACACCAATGTTTGAACCGGGAAGGTGATGGGAAGAGGCAGAACCTGATTCATATGAGCCAGCCCATGGTGTATTGGCCATCGTGCACCTTAGTTCCACTGCATTCACGTCTGGTCAGTTAAAGTGTGATAGCGCCCAGCAGCATCCAGTCATGTGGCTTCCTTGCATG
Organism: Periglandula ipomoeae IasaF13; assembly: GCA_000222875.2. Classification (NCBI taxonomy): domain Eukaryota; kingdom Fungi; phylum Ascomycota; class Sordariomycetes; order Hypocreales; family Clavicipitaceae; genus Periglandula; species Periglandula ipomoeae. The sequence continues at coordinate 27,327 of AFRD01000329.1, forward strand.
TTCGCAGCGAATCAATTTGATGACATTAGGCCCGGGGCGCCATCTCGGCGGCGTTCCTGGGGGCGAGTCTGGGGACTGGGCACTGCAGGCCCACTGCAGGCCACTGTAATATTCAGCGGCGAGGCGTGAGCAGCCTCCAGGATGTCTGGCTGGTAGGATTCAGCACAGTGACCATACCATATGCAGCCCCACGCACACCGGCACCAGCCAGGCGGCCACTGCACGCCGTTGTCGCACACCCGCGTCTGGTGCCTCGCATGGCAATCTCCGTTTCCGTTCCTGCCCCTCCGCTTTTCCACTCTCGACGTCGATTCGATGACTTTCCTTCCCGCGCTGCGTCAGACAATCCCGAGGCTTCCTTTTCCACATTCCTCAATTTCCCTTCAAAACCACGCCAACTCTCTCGAAAGCGACGATTGCTCACCGATACAAACGCCATTCCCTCTCATGACATGCTAGATGATTCACAACACGTCCAACCCTCGCACGCACCGACCCTCATGACGCAGAACGGACATGTCGTGGCTCCGGCCGCAACCTCGGCTGTCGCCCGCCTTCTCCCAGACATTTGCTACACCCTGCGCCGCAAGGTCATTGCATTCCTCGACCAACAGCCCACTGACGACGATAGAGCGTTGAAGAGCACGCAGACCCAGACTCGCGCGTCAATAGACATAGTAGAGGAGGCATTGCGCCGTTACGGGTAAGGAATCACCACTTCCTCGAGATTCGGACGTTGCCTGCACTGTCACAGAACCCTACCATCGTTTTACCTCGGGCTTCCCCACGATGCCAACGTCAACCTTCTCTGGCGAAAAGCGCAAAAGTACTGACAGTCACCGTCCTCTCTAGACCCGAGGAGTTATCATTATCATACAATGGCGGCAAAGACTGCCTGGTATTGCTTGTTCTCATCCTAGCCTCACTACCAGCCATCTATGACCCATCCGTCACCACAAACGGCGTCGATGCACGCGCCACCAAGAATGCGCCGCCGACTATCCAAGCTATCTACATTGCGCCGCCCGATCCGTTCCCTGAAGTCGAGGATTTCGTCACTTCGACAACCAAGGAATACCACCTCGACCTGACGCGCTATGCGCTGCCAATGCGACAGGCGCTCGAGGCTTACCAAGCAGACAAGCCCCCCGTGAAAGCCATCTTCATGGGCACCCGACGGACCGATCCATACTGCGAGTTCCTCACTGGATTTGCGCCGACAGATAAGGGCTGGCCGCAATTTATGCGGGTGAATCCCATACTTGACTGGCACTATGCGGATATTTGGAATGTGAGTGCCTCTTTGCTGCGCGGGATGGGGGAACCCAAAGCTGATTGATCGACCAACAGTTCATTTTAAAGCTGGATGTACCGTTTTGCAGCCTTTATCAGCAAGGATACTCGTCCCTCGGCGGGGTCAAGAACACGAGACCAAACCCGGCACTCGCCATTGATGCCGAGGGCACCAAATTCCGGCCCGCATACGAACTCGTACGGGATGATGAAGAACGACTTGGTCGCGATAAGTGATTATCACTTGAATTACAGCGCGAGATATAATTATCGATCATTTACAAGCGAGATTCGCCACGAGGCGAGGACTAGAGAGTGTACGGAGGCATGCGCTCGCGGGTTGATGTTTGTCCATACCATCTTGTTCTGGCTACTATCGGTCTCTCATTATCTTGTTTCATTACCCTCATTCGGGTTCTTTGGGTTCTCCTTCAAGTTTCAAAGACCATGTTGTTTCAATACCATAGAGCATAGAGCATCAAAGCGTTGATTTACAACTTTGGCTATTCACATTGCGTGAAAATCAACCCCAAGTACCATTCTCTTTTCGGATTCCCCGTGCAAATTCCCTACTAACAAAGCCATCCTTTCACACCATCCATCATATCAACTCGATTATCCTCTCGGCAAGAACATCCGGCATGCTCAGCATCGGAAAATGCCCCGAATCAAGCGTCACCTCTTCGAAATCCACGCCCCGCGCCTTAATCGCATCCACCATGACCCGTTGCGCAAAGGACGGAAACGCAAGATCCTGCTTGCAGTATACGAATGCGACGTCTATCTCGTCGTAGGCCGTTGCTTGGGGGATATGAAAGGAGCACTGCTTGGGGTGCTTGACGAGCGTGGAGAGCCACCTCTTTTGTTCGGACACTGGGAGATCGGGATAGAAGATGGCGCCGGCGTCGATGCCTGGCGATATGATTTTGAGATTATCCTGCTTTGTTAGTTTTTGTGGTCATCTTCTTGTTTCCAAGTATGTGCTGAAGATAATTTGAGAGGGAACGAGAAATGAAGGGATGCTGAAAGTGAAAATACCTTATATTCGCACCACGGAACAATATCAATCGGCGCAATCATCTCCAAATTTCTCCCCTCCTCCAACAAAAACCCCGCCACAAACACAATTTTACGAATCCCTCCTTCCAACCCTTCCTTCTGTCGTCGTTGAATGCCCTTTCCCGCCAACGCCTCCGTCGCCACCGTCCCGCCATACGAGTGCGCTATCGCGATAACTTCCTTGCTCTCATCGACGAGGGACTGCGCCGTGAAAGAGAACAAGTCCATATCTGCTCGTGCCGGATCATCAGGTGTCTTTTCCGCGGCAGAGGGCAGCGTCGGTGCGACGACGGGGTATCCCTGTTTGCGAAATATAGAGAGGAGCGACTCGTACGCGGCGAGGGTGTGCCATGCGCCATGGACGAGCAGGATAGTTGGTTTCGCGGCCATGGTCTTTTCAGTGTTCGGAAGTTCTCAAATCAAATTGATGTTGACATTCGATGAGGGAATGATGAAGTTGATATATGATGATGGGTATTTATGGATCAGCATGGATCGTGCTTACAGAGGACTAAATTAGAAATAGCCAAGGCGCTAGACGTGTGAGCTTTTAGCGTGGACGAAAGATAATTGCCAGGTCAATTACAGTAATTTCGCAAGATAACACTTTTGATGTAGAAATGCGCGATTCGGTAGCTCGCGTGATGGATCTGTGTGGGTGAAGTGAGGGTTGGTTCTAAGAGTGCTGCAAGGCGTATGACCAAGCGAACAAGAACAAGGATGCACGGTGTTTCTCCTCAAAACGACGAGGTTCCTAATGTCCATCAAAGTAAAGACAGACAGGGCATGATGTTCAAATTCATAATCTGAAGAGCGCGCGATGATTGTGTTTTGTTATTCCGTTAGCGTTTTGGATGGCATCGCTCTGGGTACATACCCTGGCGATATTGATCACTCAGTCTCGGCACATGGCATGAGTAGGGTTGGACGAGACCTGAATTGCGACTGTTGTCGTCTTGCAATAGCCCATTGTAAATTTTGCGATAACTAGGAGATCTGTCACTTTGCATCTTGCTGCCTCTGAATCGTCCAGTCTCGTAGTGTCAAACGAGGGCTTGGTGCTTCCTATAGGGCTGAATTGCTTTACCTGAGTGGTCTGCTATTTGTTCGTCTAACAACATGAACCACTGCCGCAGGTGTTACAACGGGTCGTGGTAGACTCTCAGATGGCGCCGACCTCTGATACAGCACCTCTTTTCCAGTAAGGGCTCACACGAATCTTTGCAGCGAAAGCAGTACTCACAAAAGCAAGCAATTTGTTATGTCCGTAACCCGTCAGGCATAAATTCATTTGGGCTAAACTATATATACGTTCCACATCAACGCATAAACCAAAATCTTAGCTGGCAGTATTTTCAGCCCCCTTCTTCTCTTCCGCCTTGTTCTCTTGCTCGTTGGGTAGCGCTAGAACAGGCACGTCGCGATCAAGAGCATACATAGCCTCTTCCCTCGCATCATAGTGTCGGAAGAGCGCGAAGAAGACGCAACCAGTAATGGCGGCGGTGACACTCACGCCAGTGTACATCCAGACGAACTTGGGGTTCTTGGCAACGGGAACGAGACCCTCAGAGATGGCAGAACCGAAGGCGTTGGTGAAGAGGTAAAGACTTTGGACGAAAGACTTCATGCTGGGTGGTGCCTTGGTGTAGGCATATTCGAGACCGGTGACAGAGATGAAGATCTCAGAGATACCGATGAAAACGTAGGCGGGGGTCTGAATCGCGACGTGGATGTCGTTTGGTACCGTCTTCTCGCCCTCAAGGGTACCTGCGGGGCAGCCACGGGGGTTGTCGTAGCAAGGTCCGGCGCTGTAGATAAGATGCTGCACAATGACGGCGTAGGCTAGGCACAAAGAGGCAAAGAAGAAGCCGATTGTGATACGGGCGATGGGTCGCAATTCGATGCCGCGTCTTCGCAGAATGGGATAGACAACTTTCTCCAGAATGGGAGTGAAGATCAAAATGGAGAGGGGGTCGAAGTTTTGCATAAAGTCATTGGGCATGCCACCAACTTTCATCTGGCCAGCCTGAGTGACGAAGTTGCTGGAGAACTGTCCGTAGCAAACCCAAAAGACAGGGTAAAAGACAAACACCTTGCAAGCCATGAGGACACGCTTGAGCTCCTCGACGAAGTGGTCATCCCAAGCGAGGTTGGAGGACTTGCCATGCTGGGCACGCCATGAGGGCTTGGCGCCATCCATGGTGCGGTTCGAGATCATCATACCAATAGCCTTGAAAGCATCGGTGATGATTTGGCCTTGAGGCGGTCGAATAACGTAGGACTTGCGTCGAAGGACGAGGATTGCGATGCCGACATTGAACATGCAGAAGCACATGAGGAAGGCAGTCCAGAATCCCTTGTGCAATTCCATGAAGGGAGTGGCCATCAGAGACAAGGCTCCCACGTTGATACACCAGTAGAAAACCATATAGATGCGCTGATAGGTGATGGCAGGGTCAATGATGACTCGTTCGCCGTTTTTCTCTGTCTTGATGGCCATGGTACGTCGCTGGTATTGATCGGCAATCAGAGGAGCGATGTTGGACTTGATACCACCGGTTCCCAGACCAATGATGATGATGGCAGTAATGTAACCGCCGAGACCAGCGCCGTTCTCAATGGCGACTGGGAGAGACGTAGTCCAGAGGATGGCAAGACCAACCCAGTAGATACCGCAGAAAATGAGAATTGTCTTATACTTTCCAAGGTACTGATCCGAGACAATGGCACCGAGGATAGGTGTCACGTAGCAGAGCCACTGGAAGAACAGGTTGAGACCAAAACCGGCCTGGGAGCCCAGACCAAGACCCTTGGGGCCATCGCGGCCGTCCTGGTGGTAGCTGATGTAGTTTTGAAAGAGACCTTGAGCACCATAGTATGTGAATCGCTCAGTCAGTTCGACAATGGCGATCAAGAAGGCCGAGGCGGGCAAGTTCTCGCCAACACGGCGCAAGGTGTTCTTTTCATGCTCATTGGGCTCTTCGCCATCGGGAGTAGGGCCAGTCTCGCTGTCGTCGATGGCGAGATCTCGCTTCTCGTCCAAGGAGTTCTTCGCAATGTAGCCACCTGCAAGGTCGGTACCCTTGTTTGGGACGCGCTCATTGAACTCTTCGTGGAGCTTGCAGAAGACGCGAAGTTCGTTCAGTGAGAAGAAACCAAAAAAAAAAAAAAAAAAAAAAAAACAAATCGAGCAGCACAGCATAGGTGCAGGTAATGGCTTACTCAGCGGCCATGTCCTCGTGATTCTGAGCCATAGTTGCGGTTATTGACAGAACGGTACCCGCTCCTAATGTAACTGTCTCACACTCGCAAAGGGGGGAAAGCAAGACAAGGAGAAGGGAGACAACGAAGAGACTGGGAAGATGGAGAAGAGGATGGGGATATTTAAAGCAAATGGCACTCTCTCACTCTCGAGGCCAAGCCGAGAAAAGCTTGTCTGGGGGAGCTGCTTGGGGGAGGGGACCTCGCACGGAAGGCGCGACCAAATGGGGCACCTGCAATGCAACTAAACTTATTATTAACCAGAATAAGGTAAGACAAGTCGTGGCAAGTCGCGAGACAAGGACAATGACCAACCAGATCCAGGATACACCCAAGATTAGGGCAAGTAGCAAGTGGCATCGACATTCAGACCCCGTGGAGGAAAGCGGCGAGGGTCTCGGTTTCTCGTGCTGTTGATAGCCCGTCCTCCACCTTGTGTCCATCCATCCAGTCAACAGTCTACAATGCCATTTCCAATCCACCGTGTAATTGATTCAGGGCCATCTCGGCCTGCTATCTGTGGAGCAACATTCGCGTGGAGTGTGCTCCGTATGCACCGGTAAGTGTGGCGCGTCGGTTAATGGACTGCAGTGTGTGGTGCTGGCTTTGACTTCAGCGCAAACAGGACCGAACGATACATTCCGTCCCAGATGGCCGCGTTCAGACGACTTCCGCAGGACAACGCAAGACAACAGCGAAACAACGGTCACCACAGCAAGCGATGAGGGACCTTTGCGATTTGTCTCACCATGGCCTGCCCCTGCGGTGGGCCGTCCGCCATGCAGCTCTGGCAGCGACCGAGATGATGAAGATGGAGATGGAGATGCCGGGATGGCTGCAGGGCCAAGCCCGACCAGGCAGGCCAACCGATGGGCTCCTGGGATGTGTGGCGGCGCCTCGATCAAATTGTGCATGGAGCGACCGAGCCCTTCACACGCTCCTCTGCGAGATGCGGGTGATGGAGGCGCCCAAAAAGGTATTGCTATGAGGCAATAACAAGACGAGAGCAACACGGCGAATAATACTGCCAAGAGCTTTAGGACGCTCCAAGCATATCGATGAGGCTGGTTCCAGGCAGGAAACGAAGCGGGCCTGCTGGCACCCATCCACGAGAGAATGACGAGCCCTTGCTTCGGGTGCTATTGTTGGCCTTTGCCGGCCAAGACATCTGCCAAGTCGGCTGCAATACAGGGACAGGCCAAGCGTTCCAGTCAGCCTCTGCCGTCAACCGTCTGGGCATTGTCTGGGCATCGACTTTTGACGACGTTCGACGACTGACACGAATGCAATAGTAAAACTGGACGTGTGGATGAGGTTTTGACAGATAGGCGCTTCCATGGAGCAACTCCGAAGACAGAAAAAAACTTCCTTATCGCGCTCCAATAATGTGGTGGGATTTTTTTTTTTGTCTCGGTGTATCCCACGCATGGTAGATTCGTCCGCAGCGACAGGCACCACAAATTCCATGATCTGTGTCGTGTCGATATTAGACGAAACTGTCATGGGTGTCATCAGCGCCACGCAGGCGCCACCTCGACACCGAAGCGGACGGGCATGGACATGGCTCGGTGATGTCAGCCGGTAATTATTCTCCCTACACATCTTTGCTATTGATATTAATGACGAGATTCAACGATGAGCTGCTAGTGGCGCACACTGCGTTCAGCTACATTTCAGGTGTCTCATTGACGAGGACGACTGAGCTAATGCACGCAACCCTGAAGCAGGACCTTTTGCTGTTCACATCACACCCGGTTCATCAATGCTGCACAATTTCATGCTGAAATCAATGGTGACTGGTTGTGGACCATGCTGACCCTGGTCAAATCGTGGGGCGCGATGGAGGGTGGAAGGGATTGCAAGCCACACGACTTTCCAGAAACTATGGAACATCGTGTGAATGTCATGAATGGATGTATCAACGTACGATTCTGGGTGCTCCTGTTGACTCTAGAAGGAATTCGTGCTAACAAAACTCAAGAGGAGCGGGCTTGAAAAGAGTCTTTTGCGTCGCAGGAAGGGACTGACTCGGAATCGCCTGTTTTGTCACCGGCAGCTACCCTCGGCACCAGTCATGCCAGAGGAGATTCGAAAAGGCTGGAGGTTTTCGACAAGAGGCTGAACCTGCGCAACCGACCACGCATCAGGGTACTCTTCCCGGCGGAAAGCTCTCATATTCCCGGGTGGTGTCACAGTGCTGTGCGTGGCAGCTGTTCCATCATGCGCGTATGCCTGGTAATCTCGTGTCAAACTCGAAATATTAGTCGCCGAGCTGCCAGGAACGGCTGGACAGGGGAGTGGGAGCTGTTGAACGCCACCAATCGCCCCCACCAGTCGACCGATGATGGTGGCCAGCGGTTCTTTGGCCTAAAGAGGCGCAAGCCGTCGGCGAAGGATTTTTGCCAGCATTTTTTTCCCCGTGCCGATAGTTTATTTCCAGAAAGCAGCAGATGTTCCGCCCGCTCGCTCAGCACCCAGCTCCCAGAAAGGCAGGAGCGAACATGATTGCCGCGTTGAATCGGCACTTAGCGATGCGAATCGCCGCGCCATCGCCACGACTCATTAATAGTGCAGTATGGGCCTTGGAAATATCTCCTGACATTCACGGCCGGTAGCACTGGTGGAAGCGCTCGGGGAGCATGCAACGCAGCACTCAGTCCATGGCTGGAAGTAGAACCAGAACCACATGCACCAGCGTCCCAACGCGACCCACGCGCTGGTGCTGCAGAGGACGATCCCTTCAAAAGGTCCGCAGGGAAGCATGACCGACCTTAGTGCTGTTAAATCTACGGCGACGCTGCTGGTCGGACCAAAAACGTCCATGTTGTCTTGACACATACAAATCAGCGAACAAACACGTGACCCTTCGGATCGGACGGTGCTTTGTGCTGGTTTGACTCAGGCGATTGGGACGGACCTTTGCCCAGGGTGGCCTAGTTGGCTGACAATGATGCATCCACAGGCGGGGAGTTGATGGTTCCATCTGGCCCGTATTTCCAATCCACATTTCCGCGCAACGTCGCTTCTCGTCGGCTTCACCGTCCCACTTGGGACCAACTCTCAAACCACTCTCGACGAAGCGAGCTGGCGAGGAAGCCGCGGTAAATCAAGGTGACGAAGTAGAAATTTTTCTTTTCTGTTCCAGCTCGAATGCTACAGGTCAAGGATGCTTTGTCATATCGACAATAACACCGGTTGCTCGATGGCAATATTGTGTGGTGGTATAGTCATCCGTCAACTCGAGGGTAAGCCTCAGAGGTAGAGGACCGAGTTCCCCCGCCAGATGTGTCACAACTTCTTGGGCAATTACCTCGTAATGGCCATTTTGTCACGCTTGTTTGTGTGGCTTACTTTTCTTGCCAAAACGAATGTCATTGATATCCCAAATGGGTATTTGGGCGGAGAAGCACCGTCGCCGCATTCACCCACGATAAGCTACACCTTACCCAGACCAAACAGGTAAATGACGATAGGCCAAGGCTAGGGTGCTTGAAAATTATCCGTCGCTTCAGGTTCCGGAATATCGGAACTGTCATTTTCTACGACGTAATAGTATTTTGATGAAGGCGCTACTTCAAGCCATTTTTGATGGAGCCAGGGACTGATTTCAAGACTTCTCCACTTCCGTGTTGGCGGGAATACGCGCGACACTGTCCACGTTCATATTTATGATTATGTACAATGCCAGATCTGTATGGGCCAAGTATTAGTATTAGTAACCTCAAGCCTCCGCATTGTTATTCCCCGGATCTGTACCAGCATTGGATCTTGAGTAACATCATGCTCAATGCGTGCCATGCTGGGGAAGCGGGTTTTGGCGGCTCTCCATGGCTTAACTCGCTGGACACCAGGATGCTGTAGATCCTGGTATGCAGAATGCAAGGAACTTGTCCCGCGGGGAAGTCAGAGGGGAAACGGGGTTAGCAGAAATAGCATCCGGCGTACATGCAGTGCCATGTGCAATGTCTTGATGATGCACATGTAGAGTATGCTATTCTCGCCTTGTGCACATAGAAGAACACCATCTTTATAGAAAGCTGGCAGCCTTTGTTTGGCATAAAAGCATATTATCGTTGACAATGCTGTTTGATTGACACTGACCGTTGAGCGTCGGAAGCATGGTCTTGCCAGGCGACTACACAGACCGCATCAAAGGTTCTGATCTCGGCATAAAAGTTGGTTTTGATCAGTGGCGCATCACTACTGAGGGGGACTATATGGCCGCGTTTCGTTGAGAAACTGTTTCTATCGACAAGTTCGTTCAGTTCCTACTAGCGACTGTACTAAGTACCTCTACAACTCATCACACGGCATGAGTAACGTGATAGCCCGGGAAGTCGTAGGGCTTTGTTCTGGATCTAAGGTACTTGCAACTTGTATTGGATGAGGTATTGCAGTGTCTCGATATCAGTGACAGAGCAACCTTACAAGACAATACCAGAATTTCCATGACAGCCAGTCTTCGGGCAATGAGTAAGGCGTCATTCTATCCCGAAATGCGCAACTTTAATACTACCTTTGAGGGGGCGAGTAGACCATTGAACCGTACTTTCCCCCACTTATACTATTGAAACACAATCGCAATATCGTGATATTGGACGAGTTGTAATTTGGCACTCTTCACACTTGGTATGCCACATTCGGAATTCAACTGTAAAACTCATCAAAATAGTGTATTACAAAGTTTCTTGCAGGTACACTGCTGGTAGCGTCCGCAAAGACTACCGCCCGATTCCATTGATGCATGACAGATAGAGTACAACACCCTGATTCTTGACGTACCATTGAGAAGTACGGGAAACTACCAAGCTTCAATGATCTTTGCAAATGCATCCAAAATTGACTACTGTTGATGAGTTAAAGTCGTATGAAGATGAACACTGGTCGAGTTTCGTTGGGAAATGCTCGTAGGGAGCCTCGTCGCGACAAAATTGTTATAGGGTAGCCTCTACTCACCACTGCTGTTGCGAGATTGGTGTCTTGACGCTTTTCTTGACTGCGATGACCAATTTGTGATTATAATGCTCATCTCAAATACGCGCCTGACTGAATGTCTTTGTTACGTATAAGTCTCGGACTCAATGCATTCATCCATCAAATATAACCTCATTATGTCTTTGCGACACTTTGAAGTGAATGTACCTATCAATTATGCGCACCCAGCCCAGTCCAGTTGATCTCATTGTAAATATGGAAGTTACACTAGATAGACGAAATCGGGACTACTATAATGGTACAATCAATGATTCTATCCATCAGGGCAACGCGTTGCTACACTTGCACCTGTGCCTCATCCAGTCGCTGAGATGTTGTAGTGTATTTTCAAACTGAGGGACGTGGTTGACGATTGGAATACCACTCGAGCCAAGTGCCGCGGCAGCCTGAGCTCACACTAACTTCTAAGCTTTTGAAGACTTCGCTTATACTTGGTGAGCGCCAATAAATACGAAGAGCGGGATTGAGCGCAAGACATCAGGTTTCTTCCTCAATACATGCCAGACTATCTGCTTCGATACGGCTTCGAAATGGCGACTCTCCCAAAAAATGTATTTAAGCTTGTGGCGGTGTATATACGGCTGAGGGTCTTACAGAACTAGACTATTTCTTTCGTGCGACTCGTGGTGCTCACCGTAAGACACTATCGGATGTTCCTAGGGCGAGACCACGTTTTGACGGCAACAACACATATGTCTGTTGTACATGGTCCTCATGTTCTCAGATTCGACGGCCCAGCGGATGATCTAGAACTTTCTTAAATGTCTTTGCTTAATATCTTGGTGCGTCGTGGTGGCACATTGTGCGAATATATCAAGGCCAGATACCTTGTACTTCTCCGAGCTTCGATTCGACGGACCTCGACCAGCTTGGCATTTGACAATGATACTTAGTTTGGCGTGGCCGAAGAAAGAAACATGAAATTTCTTGAAAAAAAAAAAAAAAAAAAAATTTAGAAACATGACTCTCTCGCCAAATTTCTCTGCGCTTGTGTACGGAAGTCTCTTTTATCTCGTTCCATTGACTTCAGTCGGCTTCGTTAAAGTTTGCCATCTGTACTACCTGGCGCAGTGTCTTTTGAAGACTTATCACTTTGGAATTGATTCTTTAGCCTCCCCTAATTAGATTGTACGCTTGTAACATTTGATATGCGTGTCTTCGGTCAGCTCCATGGCGGACCTGACAAGTGCAGTCATCGTCTGAGCTTTTTGACATGGCAACCAGGATAGAAACGCCTCATGATAAGCTTGACGAGCAGAATTCTAGAACGGTGCAAAAAAATTCAGCTCTCCCACGCTGGAAGAGAAACGCCGTTAGTTGTGTTAAAAGAAAATAACAAAATAGAGAACTTTTATGTTGGGCAACGTGGGACATGGCCGTTCTATTGAAAGCGGAGAAATGGAGATATTGGACTGAATAGTCCGAGT
>AFRD01000328.1:0-39391 GCA_000222875.2 Periglandula ipomoeae IasaF13
CTCGTCTTTCTCAACCTTGGGAACGATGGGCCCTGCCGCCGAGATCGCCATGTCCAGGTATACGCCGGTGGCGAAAACACATACTACCATGTCATAACCCTTGAGGCTCTTCTTGTTGCGCGCATGTTGGTCGAGGATCCATTCACCCAGCCTTCCCTTGGCGTCGACGTGACCAATTCGGTACTCGGGGTTATATCCCGCCTTCTTGTACATGTATTCCAAGCCCGAGTAGACGAAATACTTGAGGCCGAGTTCGACTGCAAGTTCGTAGATTCGCATGGTCCAGAACGTCTCGCCCTTTTCGCCGATGGTGAATCCATCGAGATTAATGAAGGCGCCCCAGCAGCCTTCAAGGCCACGGTAGAGGTCGGACATTGATTCATAAGTCCCTTGGAACAGCTCAATGCTTCCGGGAGATGTCTCGTACTTTAATAATTCCTGAGCTTGAGGCGAGGAAGGGTTGCGGGTGAGGACGCGGAGGGGATAGGCTTTGGCCAGATCGCGAACGATAGGGATTCCCTGGGCACCTGTGCCGCCAATGAAGATCTTTTTCGAAGACGCCATTGTTTGTTCGGATGAGGTTAAACTAGTTACACAAATATAGAGTCAAAAATTTAATTTGATAATACAGGAACGATCGTTGCCGTTGATTATTAGGTCGGGAACTAGACAGGTTATATAGATTGTTGGGGACCAAATCCAGATGGCAGACATGCCTTCGCACTGGGCTATTGCCACATTTCAGTTTGTCAAAAGTTTACATAACATGGTATTTACCTGAGGGATCATGTTGCAGTCTGATGAACCGAGTCGCTCAAGGTTGCCCATCGTTCCGACGTTGATTGCTCGGACTAGAAAGGAATTGCGGCCAATTGTGAACACTGGTTGCAAGTGTGTTCGTTTGCCGGTGAGAGATGGTAACAATCCTTCAGGTCAAAGTGGGGCTACTTCCTGATCGTCCTTTTGCTGTGATCTTTCACAATTATATAATCGTCCATGTAGTGGTCAATCACCTCTTCGGCCCTTGACAAAGCAAGCGCGGACGCTCACTTACCGCACCACCCACAACACATGTTCTGGCGCAGCGGCTTGTGCCAGAATCTTGCTATAATCCAAACTAACGCCCTATTCCAAGACTGATAACAAACCCGTCGCCACTAGCGGTCCCGTTCGGAAATGCTGGACTGGGGGCTAAGGCGTCGATGGGAGCGTGAAGATCTGGGGCGACTACGATCATGCCAGACTTTGAATTGACAATTAGATTATAACATGTCAAAAATTACGAAGACGGCTCCATCCTAATTTTGTACTCAAATCCCAGTCAAGCATTATATATACGCAGGTTGTGCGGCTCACAAGGAGGTTTCAGATGCGTACAATTGGGTGCTACTCACCGTTTCCAAGACTCTCCAGGGGCAAACGAGCATCGGCGCCTTATAATGTACCCTTTCGCAGGGTACGAGTATGAAACAGGTGAGATGCGACTGAGAAACGGCTCAACATCGATGCGATCCATTTCTTGGTTTCGTGGTACAGTGTCGCGCACTCATTCCCCTCCCGTTGGCATCGAATCACAACTGCCAGGTTGACTTGCAGCCTAATACCCTCGGCACTTGCTACTGAAGATGGCCGATTGATTAAATTAGAAGAAAAGAGCTGTTGCCTAGGCACCAACTGATTGTAGAAATGATGGCTCACGAGTTCGCATCCTTGGTTCGGAGTCGCATCCCAGGTTCGGAAAGCGGCTGGGCTTATAGGGACTAGCGCATCGGCCGGCAGATGCAGCTCGGGACGATCATTGATCATGCCGGCTTATAAATTTCGGGGCTCATTTAGCCTCATATCCATCAATGGTTGCCGCGTATTTGCAGAAAGGGCACTTTACTCGATAAGCCCATCATTTGTCGATTTGTCATGACAAGCGAGCGAGCAGCATTTCCAGCGTTGCATCAGACGTAAGTTGGAAAAGGTGAATTATAATGCAAGCGTGAACCGCAGCCCGAGGGCGCTTACAACGTCATTAACTCAAAAGAAGCAGGCGCCGATTTATTATAATCATCGTCCGACCGAATCATTGTCAATTCGATGGATGCTCATGCAGCGGCGGATATCGAGAGAAAAGAGGAGCAAATGGCCAATCCACGCCTTGGTCTCCCCACGGACAAATCTTCCTCGAGACAGCGTGGCAGACCACGAAAGAACCGCTCAGAAGATGAGATACTGAATGTAGGCTATGCAAATAATCCTTCCATCCTGTTGATGCACACACAGATACTTGCGTGCTGTTGCTAACTTGTCGCAAGGCACGCAGAGAAAGAAATCGCAGGGCGTAAGCTGGATATCGCGTTCGCCAACAGGCTGCCAGTGAAGCCCAGAGACAGTATATCAACGGACTGAAAGGGAATTTGCACGAGGTGATCTCTATTTTCCTGGAGTTCACCAACGATGTTGTGCAGTCAGACTTGGCACAGCTTGACTTGGCGTTGATGAACAATCTGCGGCAGTCAACAAAGCGCATACTTTCCCTTGTTGAAGAGACTTCCCGACCGGTTGCTCAACCTTCTTCGATGCAAGAAGTGCTTGCTGCGACTTCCAAGCTTGATGACCAACAATCCCTCGACTTGGAATCGAGGAGCTTGGAACTTGCTCACGAGGCAGAGCTTTCCTTACATGTTGCCCAAAGTGACAGTGGCACGACTTCAGAATCCCCAACTTCGTCGTCGGACACCATGGCCTGGCCTTCTTCACAGAACTTCGGCGGGGATGGTCGTGGTGTCCATTTTCCGACGTCTCTGCACAGCTCGACGAGCTTCAGCGCTCCAAGACCACGGCTCGATAGCCCACTTAGCTTGCAAATTACCTACCTCGCGATGCAAAATGCATTCAAGCTGCTCTCAGCAGCGACTGGACCGCCGAACAATATCGTCTCTCGAGTTTTTGGTTTTGTGTTGCAGCACAGAACACGACAGGGAATCCTAGATTATTTGCGATGGCACCTCGGCCCCGGCTCTACGACCCTTGACTTGTTGGCAGCAGCTTCCTTCATAACATCAGCGGACGCATCGATCGTTGGCGATGATTTCCATGTGAAGCATGGGCCAGTATGCAATGCGGATACAATTGCTCGGTCTCTGCGTGAGAGAACTCGCGGCGACGCCACCGAAGATACACTGGATCTCATGATCCAGGCTCCAGCAGTGAATGTAGACGAGACGACCAGAGTCGCACTATTACAGCACCGTGTTAAACTGCAGCAGGTGCCCGATCTCGGCGCTTTCGGTGCTTTCGGTGCCCACTCTGAGACATGGAGCACGAAAGCAATGCCTACGGTCCAGGTCTCGAAATCGCGGCTCATACAAAATGTTGCCATAACGGCTATCTGCATTGGGGCAGGGCCGGCATTCCCTAGTAAGGATGTTGAACAGGCAATATTGAGATCAATCATTGCCGGGCCAGCCTAAAGTGAGAAACCTTACCGAAGACATGGTGAAGTATCGTGATGAGAATACACGGTAGGGATAGAACTTGTTGCGCCGACTGACGCCCGGTGCGTCTAGACCAAGGACATCGAGCGACACAGGCTGGTCGTGACCTGTGTCATTGTCGATTTCGTGTTCATCAGATCTAGGAATTGCGTTCACGTTGTTAAGAGATTTTTGTTCTTTAAAGAACAATTGTAATATAGCGTCAAATGGTAATAGATAGCTGTTAATAGACATGTTCCTGAGAAGAATGAGATGTCGTGCATTGTCATTTCTGGTCAGGGTCGTATGAGACGGAAAGAGCGCCCAGCATTTAATGTACGCCAGGCAAGAGCAGCTAGTACACTAAGCCCCTTTAGGTGTGGGGCCGGTGTTGGCGCAGTGCCATGCGTAGCGCGACGGCTGGTTTGCTGGTCTGTAGGGCAGCGTCAGCGCGGGTGGGACTGGAGCCAGGCACAAGCTCGCATTCATTCAATCAATCCAATCTGGCTGCGACTGGAGATTGGGGGACTGGGACTGGCCACATCCTGTGCATCATCCCGCCTCTCGTCAAATCAATCTCGCCAGTCCAACCAATCTCCTGAACATCACCCACCAAACACTTCCACGTATCCAGGCGACTTCTGCGAGAACCAGCAGAGCTGCGCATTCTATCGCCCACCCGCAGCCCTTTCACTCGACACGAAGCTGCTGCAGAATCCTGGCGCCAGTAGCTTGTCCTCAACCCCGATAAGCCAGCGTCTCTCCTGACGATAGCTCCTGAAGGAGCTTCCTCGTCGCAATGGTCGCCCCGGCCGTGCCTGAGTACGAATTGGCCTGCAAGCACATGCTCCCGCGAGTACTGATAAGCAATTAGGGTTAGCGAGGAGGTCCTCCACGAATCCATCGATGCAAGAACCTCGTCCCTCGTCGCTCTGCGAGAGCTTGGTCCGCCAGACTTGGTGCATCTGGTGAAGCAGGGTGTGCGCAATGCTGGAAAACAGGTACGACGAGCCCTTCTGGCCTCTAGATCACCAATCGCATCTCACACAAGCTTTACAGACTGGCATTTACCACCACGTTACCGGCGTCGATGCATCTTCCTCCGCTAGTCTCGCTGCCTACATCAACACCCTCACCTACAAGGATAATGGCCCAAATGCCACCTCCAAGATTGTGGAAGGGGTCTACTGGTATGTGTGATGTGCATGATGTGTGTTCTGTTCCAAATTCTTGCAGGCTAATTCGGCTACTCCAGTTGCTACAACGCATTCTCTAGACTAGATATGCGTGTGCATGTCTCCATCCCCGGTACTGTGGAAAGCTACTGCGTCGACGAGCGAGGCGAGAAGCGAAAGGCATCGGACGAATTATGGCTCGAAACATATCTTTGCAGCGTTCTCCGTGCCTACTCGTATGCCGACGACGGGAGCGGCGAGACGATTCGGAAAATCATGGGTGTCAGGCGGTTCAACCCCATCACGAACACCGAGACTGAACAGAGGTTTCTGAACGCCGCGGAGCAGCTCTTTTTCCGAGGCTGGCAGTTGGGCTCCGATTCTGTCGTCCAGGTGCCTACTAATGTATCCAATCATCTGACCACCGGATTGCTCAAATACCTCGAGACGACCGGCCGCTACGCTTCTGGCATCAACTTGTTTGAGAAGCTCCGTACGCAGAGCATCGAGGTTTCGTCTCTCTTGTCCAAGGTCATGTTCATGGGCAACGAGGAAGTATCAGGTGTCAAGAACCTTTACCAGTCTCTACAGGAGACACCCATGGACTACGTGATGCTCGATACCCAGGCTGAGTTTCTGCTCAAGAAGGCGCAAACGGCCAAAACACCAGAACAACGGGATGAGAGGCTCAAGATGGCTCTTGAATGCGCCGATCGCAGTACGATTGCCGCACCGAGCGAGTTCGGCACGTGGGCAAGGTTGGCACAGGTCTATGTTGCCATGGAGGACTGGGAGAATGCCCTCACGACTCTAAACTCTTGCCCCATGTTCACGTATCAGGACAAAGACACGCTCATCATGCCCGAGCCAAGGGAGGTGCATTTGCCCATTCTTCCAGAAACCCGACTGGACGAAATCGACAGCGAACCAGACTCGAGATTTTCCGAACAAGTCGACGCCAGTCTGTTGGGATTGCGGGCAGCAGGCTACCGTGGTACATTCAAGCAGGCCTACAAGATTTTGACGGAGATGACTGCCAAGATTGGGTGGGATCAGCTTCTGAAGATTCGAAGTAACGTGTTTGTCATGGAGGACGAGTATCGAACGGAGAAGCAAGAGGCATCGCATACCGCTTCGTTAAAACGAAATCCCAGCATCGATGGTCTTCGAGGCACTCCGGTACCGACGGCCAACGGCGAGGAGGAATCGGGAGATGAGGCTGAGAAGACGGCCGAGAAGGAGTCCACGGCAGATGCTCTGGATGCCAATGGCGAGGAAGCCGGCGTCGAGAAGCCTCCCCACACTATCGATCCCAAGCTGGTCAAGGCTGACACAGACAACGTAAGTTCTGCCCGGCTCTAAAGAGTGTTCTCACCATCTCAGTCATTTCAACACTAACAAATCCACAGACAACCCAAAATGACGAACATCTCTCAAAGTTGAACACAAAGCGCCTTTGTGAGCGCTGGCTGGACAGCTTGTTCATGGTACTATACGAGGACCTTCGTGTGTACACCATCTGGCGCACGCAAATGGCCCAGTACCGCGCACAGCAAATGCAGTACAAGAAGTCTGCAGAGGAATGGAAGATTCTCGGCGCTCTTGCTGAGCGCTTGCAGCACTTTGATGAGGCAGTCGAGGCATATAGAGCTTGTCTCTCGCTCCGATTTAGCCCCAAGTCGCTGGCAGGCGTGTTGCGCGTTTTCGAGAAGTCGAAGAACACCAGGGACACGGTGGCCGCCGTCATCAGGCTAGTGACGTGGCAGTATCGCTGGTACAGCGAATTCAGCCCGGAACTGTTGCACACGATTCGCACGTTGATTGAGGACGAGGGCGCCGTCAAGGTCAGGAGCATAATCCAGGCGACGAGTTTGCCGCAGAACGTGTTGGATTTGACGCACCACTATGCGGCGTTGTGTGCTACGTTTCGAAGCAGCGGGACGGATGGTTAGGGGTGTTTAAGAGTCGCGTAGTATAATGGCATCGTGAGATAGTGAAAGCAGGACCATGAGAATAACAGCTCGTGCGTGTGGAGGATATGTTGGGCAACGCATGGCGGCGTCAATGGCAGTGAATAGGTTGAAAGTGGCATTTCATATCTACAAATGGATACCTATTTGTTGTACTTGTGGTGAATTTCAACTTGTCCAGGCATGATCCATTCCTCAAGTATAAGCGTATCCTGGCAGCTGAGTAAATGAAACTCTGCATGTACGAGCCCAAGACAACATGGACGAATGCGTTTGAATGCGACTCTTGGCTGAAGTGGCGGGGTGAGTGACAGCTGGAGCTGTTAAGGCGGGGCAGTCTGACGACACCCCAAATTTTCGGGGCCCAAACTTTTCTACATCTCAGATTCCGACTCGGCGCAACACATTTTGAGTCCTATTGACCTCTCTCACAATTCGTGTAAGCCAGCTCATCCCAGAAACCAAACATCAGTCCCGTCGCAACCATGGCCTCCTCAGGCGACGCATCGCCCCCCGTCGCCATAGTCTGCGTGGGCATGGCAGGTCCGTCAACCCATCTTCAATCCAAAGCACGTTTTCCACGTTTTCTAACCTTAACATATTTGTTCTAGGATCCGGCAAAACAACCTTCATGCAGCGCATAAACGCCCACCTCCACAGCAAACAGCAGCCCCCCTACGTAATCAACCTCGACCCAGCCGTCCTCAACGTCCCCTTCGACCCAAACATCGACATCCGCGACTCAGTCAACTACGAGGAAGTAATGAAGCAGTACAACCTCGGGCCCAACGGCGGCATCCTCACATCGCTGAACCTATTCGCCACGAAAGTCGATCAGATCGTGAACCTATTGGAGAAGCGCGCGAAGCCGGATCCCGAGAAGCCGGATCGCAAGCCGATTGATCGCATCATTGTCGATACACCGGGTCAGATTGAGGCGTTCGTGTGGTCTGCCTCTGGAACGATTTTACTGGAATCACTTGCGTCGTCGTTTCCGACTGTTATTGCCTATGTTATTGATACGCCGAGAACGGCGTCGACGTCTACATTCATGTCGAATATGCTCTATGCGTGCTCTATTCTGTACAAGACGAAATTACCGATGATATTGGTCTTCAACAAGACGGATGTCAAGGACGCATCGTTCGCAAAGGAATGGATGACGGATTTCGAGGCGTTTCAAGAAGCGCTTCGTCGGGACGAGGATTCTGATGAACTGGGTGGTGTGGAGGGCGGGGGGCACGGTGGAAGTGGATACATGGGCAGTTTGCTCAATAGCATGAGTTTGATGCTGGAGGAGTTTTATTCGCACCTGAGCATGGTGGGCGTGAGTTCGCGCGTGGGCACAGGCGTGGATGAATTCTTCGAGGCGGTGGAGGAGAAGAAGCAGGAGTTTCTACGGGATTACCTACCTGAGCTGGAGAAGAGGCGGCAAGAAAGAGAGGAGCAGAAGAAGAAGGCTCGCGACAAGGAACTGGATAAGATAATGTCGGGGATGAGCGTGGGCGGTGGTGCAGGAGTCGAAGGACAGGCACAGGCAGATTCGGATGTCGAGGTGGCCAGTGATGATGACGACTAGGACTCGGATGAAGAGGCGGCGAAGCAAGGGCTGCAGGAGCGGTATCAGGCTGCGATGGGTGATAATGAGGATTCGATTTTGGCGGATGCGAGTTTTGCCAAGTACTTGCATAAGCAGAGGTGATTTTTGTTTGGGGTCAAGGTTCAATGGAGTTTCGGGGATATTGCATAGTTTTTGCATTTGGTCTAATGATACCGTCATTTGTGACTTAACGCCTGTGTCCTAAATCATGTCTTTGCTTTCGTGTCCCAAACTTTCTCAAACTGTCCGTCGTTCATCCTCGCCTTCAGACTTTCGCCATATTCGCCTTTGATCCTCTGTTCGCAACGTCTTCATCGCATATTCTCATCATGCCCATGTTCCTCGAACCACCATTCCGCCAGTCTCCCTTCCCACAGTTCCCTATCGCGCCTCAAACTGCACCATTCTACACAAGTCAGCACTTCAGTCTTTCTTAACCTTCGCTTCCGTCCAGAAAAGACATACCTCTTCGTCCTCTCCTTGTACAAAACCCTCCCCGCACAATGCGGACACGCGACCAGCGCATCCTTTCCCAGAGACACGCTGCTCCCGCAGTCGCCGCAAAGATATGTCATGACAGAACGAGACGAGTGGTCGTCGCGAGTGTTGCCGCGGGCGGTGCTGGCTGCGCCGGTGGGGACTTGATATTCTTCTCGTGGCATTTTGTATGTATAGGTGGATGTAGTTCGAGGAGTTTCGTGAGAATGAGGTTGAAGATGGCGAAGGCGAAGGCGAAGGAAGGGACTGGTGGGGAAGACTTTTGTCAGGCAGAATTTGGCGGTGTGGGGGCTTTGACGGACGGGAATGGGAGTACTGCTGCTTCAACTTGACGCTTACTGACGAAATAAATTATTTTTTCTTCTTTTTTTCAGGTCACTGGAACTTGAAAAGACAATGATTAATAAAACAAATCACAGTCCATTTTTAATTTGAAGATGATCGCTGTTGCTGCCTGCGTATGTTGTGGCGCCAGTTCTACAATCAGGCATCACATGCAACGATGCCAAGATGTAGATAAGTACTTTAAACATGATTCATGTGTGTTTCATTTTCAAGTCTCAAATCTCAAATCTCAATCCCAATTATAGTCATAGTCATAGTCAAACCCAAACCGTCTAGCCGTAGCAACGCCAAACGCCACATCCATGAATATATGCACCCCCATTCCCGACCATAACCCGACCATTCAATTCCAAAGTGTCCCTGTGTTCCCAAAACGCCCTTTACAGCTGCACCTCGTTCATGATGCGCACCTCCTCACCAAGCTTGAACGCAGGCAGTCCGATAAACGGACACGTCGAGCACCGGAACGCATCGCCCAGCGAGCAATTGTTGCAGGAGCCCGTCTTGCCCTTGACCGTAAAATCGAGCTCGTTCAGGTCGTTCGAGTCGAGCTTGATGGCCTCGAGACCCGCGTCTGCCTGCGCGCCTCTCTCCTTTTCTTCGGCTTCGAATTTGGCGGCGAGGCCGCATTTGCAGTCTTTGCAGGGGCGGCGGCGCTTCTGGGGCTGGCACTCGGTTGCTAAGTGACACAAGAGTTAGACTGAGAAAATGAACAGGCGTTACAAAAGGAAGGGAAAACATACGCGCTTGTGGTCGTCGCTTGAGATCCTCCTCGCCCAACAAGCCATCCTCGTCGATCAAGTCGTCGTCATCGAGGTCATTCAAGTTGCTAAAGTCAAACTTGGGCGCTGGGGCCACGGGGGCGGCAGTCTGAGTCTTCTTCTTTCCGAATCGCAGGGGGATGACGACCTCTTCCTCCTCTTGCTTCTCGAACCCGTTATCTTTGGCAACGAGACCAGCGAGAATGGCCTCCTTTGACTCGGTCGCGCCGAGTTGCCCATCCTGGAACTGCAAGCGACCACCCGTCTTCATGGCGGGGACCAGCGTCGTGAAGAGATGGCGGTTGAGCAGGCTTGCGAACTCGGGACCGCGCAAGCCATCGGCGTCGCTGAGGATGAGCACAAGATCATATGTGGAGGCCGGCAGAGTTACAAAACCAGCAGACAGACGGTCGAGCATCTGCAGGTCGGTGCTCGCGCGATCAAAGGCCGTGAAGATGTCTCGTAGTTTTTCCTCGTGAGCGGCGACGGATGGCGGGGCGAGCAGCAGATTGCGCTTGGCGGGGTTTGAGTTTGCCACTGCAGCAGGAGCAAAGTCTGCCGTCGTGTCGATGAGGACGGTGGAGGGGGCCATGGCTATGAACTGTGTGTCGTTGCGAGTCGAAGGGAGAAGTGAGGGTGGTGATAGGGTCGAAATGAGCGAAAAGGGTGAGTTGAGTCGAGATTGAGTGTGTGGCTTGCGTCTTTGTAACTTTTCTGCAATCCGACGTCGGCAAGGCCGTGGAGGACGCGGGGACACGGGGACACAGGGACTGGCAGAGACAGACGGATCGGATGGCGGGGTGAGAGCGGGAGGGTCGAAGGGTGACCGCACAGTGACTAATTCGCCAGCCGGCATTTGTCATCGCCATTGGCCTGTGCTGCCATTGGGCTGCGTTTTTTGAGGCCTCACTTTGTCTACCCTGGACAGCTTCTCGAGATGAACAGTTTTTGTCCAATGGCGTGGAGTAAGCAATTGTAATCATCTGGCAACGGTATTTACTCTGTTCCCTTCTTTCGTCCTTGGCAAGGTGACATGTTCGCGAGCCAAATAGCGCACATTCGTTGAGAGGATATACTTGACGAAGTAATTCATGCCAATCAATTCGACCAGATTTTCTTCGGACCAGTCCCCAATTTATCTTCACAAGGGAAACGGCTGAGAAGTTCACTTTCCAGAACAAGTGCTTTGAGAGTATCATTGTAAATAGGTTCAAATGCTTCGAGGGTAATTAATTGATGCTAGCCTCAGATTGTCAAGAGCGACTTCTCGCATTGTGGTTGTAGAAGGTAGCGGACACACCTTGACATTGAACTTACATGCCTCCAGCTTGGTAAAAGATCATCCATGTGCTGAATTTAGAACACGGTTGTACTATTGTATATTGATCTCAGAGGTTAGATATTTTCCATACTTGATTCAAATTTGTCTTCTCAGGAGTTTTATCTCGTCAATGAACAATTCCCTATGGCGATGCATCAAGTCCACGCCCCAACCGACCGGAGCCGGAGCGACCCCAGCGCAGCGCACCCCAACACCGCGCCGCCAACCTCGGCTTAAATCTTGACGTCAAACCACCACGCTCAGATCTCACCACCAAACCCTCCGCGCTGCCATCAACTTCAACCACAAACAAGTACCTGTCGCGTACAACCCAGGCGATCGCACTTTCACCCAGCGCGAAGAACTACAAACATCCATCAACATCTACACATCGATTGGCCTCTCAATCGGAGCTTCAAAGCTCCCCTCCCCCAAACCTCAACCGAATCCAACAGACAAAAAATGTTCGACCCATCATCTCCCCCCGTCGACGGGTGCCCCTTCTGCACCATCCCATCCGTCCACCCGCCCTACGATCCTGTCAACCCCCCGTCCATCATCGACCCAGAGCTCACAACACCAGCGTCCTTCGTCGTCCTCTCAACACCTCTCCTCATCGCATTCCTCGACATCATGCCCCTCTCCCACGGCCACCTGCTCGTGTGTCCGCGCGCCCATCGACCAAAATTGACGGATGCGACGCCCCAAGAATCCTTACAGCTAGGAAACTACGTGCGCATCTTGTCCGCGGCGGTGGCGCGCGCAACGGGAGTCGAGGACTGGAACGTGGTGCAGAATAATGGTGCCGCGGCGGCGCAAGTTGTCCCGCATATGCACTACCATATTATTCCGCGGCCGGAGATACGGGCGAGCGGCAAGTTGCGCGAGAGTTTTACCATGTTTGGGCGGGGCCAGAGAGAGGAGCTGGATGATGAGGAGGCGGCCAAGTTGGCGGAGAGGATACGGCGGGAGGTGGCGGGTGTGATGAGGGAGGAGCAGACTCAGGCGGAGCAGACTCAGGCGAAGTTATAAGGGGTGTATCTCATATCGAAAAGACTTACGAACTTTAGAATGGGTGGTAATAGCGCTGGGAGAACAGACGAGGAGGGTTTTCATAGAATAGATGGAGAGAGGTCAACTGGACCTAAGGACTTGTTTGCATGTTAAAAGAACGAATCGAACTCGGGCAGTCGGAGTGTCACGATATCCAATGTACATAGCATTGTGTCTAATCTATCGTATATAGTCTGTACAATAATGTTTGGCCCAAAAACTTATCACTTTTACTCTGTCAACTGCAGACCGCAAACGGCACTGCAACTGCAAACTGCAATACATCGACATCAATAACTGCAAAGTTCTTTACTCGTCGTCCCCGAAAAACACCTTTACAGGCAACCAATCATCCCCACAAACCTTGAACCGCTCCTGAATCTCATCAATACGCTTCACCTCGTCGCTCGACAATTCCCACCCGTCCACCTCAAAGTTGGCCTCGATCCTCGACGCCGTGACGCTCTTGGGGATCACGCTCCAGCCCTTCTGCAGCCCCCACATGAGGAGAACCTGCTGCGGGGTCTTGTTCTTGTCTTTCGCGATGCCGAGAAGCGTCCTGTTGGAGTACAGGGGGGAATTGGTCGATCCAAGGCACGAGTAGCCTGTGCTGTGGATGCCCTTGGAGGTGTTGTAGGCGACGAGTTTGGGGGAGGGATTGCAGGGGTGGAGTTCGATTTGGTTTACGGCGGGGACGATCTGTGTTTAAGTGTCAGTTTTTATGTCAACACAGTTGGTTTCTATGCTTTGTCGTTGTAGATGTGTTGTCACGACATATAGGATAACCCGTAGTATAGCACAGTTCGAGTATGTGTCATGTATGTCAAAGAATGAATGAAAACATACCTTGCAGCTCTCATCACCCAATAAAATCTCCAAATTGCGAATCCCGAAATTCGACACCCCGATATTCCTCACCTTGCCCGTCCCCACAAGCTTCTGCATCTCCCTCCACGTATCGACAAACGTCCACCCCTCAACGACTTTCTTCCCATCCTTGGGATCCGTCGCAGCAAGCCAATGCATAAGATACAAATCGACATAGTCCGTGCCCAATTTCTGCAAGCTCGCGTCAATGGCCTCGGCCAGGCGCGTCTGGTCCGGGTTGTTGAGCTTGGTCGTCAGCCAGATGTCCTTGCGGGGCACGCCGGAGGCCTTGATGCCGTCGCCGACTTCCTTCTCGTTGCCGTAGGCGGCGGCGGTGTCGATGTGGCGGTAGCCTGTCTTTAGGGCGGCTTCGACGGCGGCCTGGACCTGGTTGGGCTTGGATTGCCATGTTCCGAGGCCGATGGCGGGGATCTTGTCGCCTGTGTTGAGGGTGATTGTGCGGCTGGACATTGTCAGTATTGGAATTGGGGTTGGGGGGAGGATGTATTTACGTGGTTTGCTTGGGGGATGCCATGATGCGGTTCATTGATTGTGTGAGTAAGGTTTGGTGTATGAAGTTGTGGGTGAAGCTGGTGAATTATAGTTTCAACAGTTTCGACACGGGATCGTTGTAATGAGCGTTTAACACGAAAGCAATTGATAATCGCGAATTTGCATCGTCTTATGTAAATTATATTTTCTAGATCGAAACCATTCACACCTCCCAAATACTTCCTAGCCCGCCACGAGCCCCTCCTCGTCGCTCAATGGCCCAGTCAAGCGTGGATTGAAGAAGTGAATGACGCAGTTTGCAAGGAGCTCTTTGTTCTTGTTCCCTGTCGCAAGTCAAATCACCCCCACCAGATCAGACCCGGCTTGAAGGTGACGTGACATGCTCTGCGCTAAAACGGCAACTGCGCTCAATTTCTTTTGGTCACTGTGCTGCGGCTTGTCGGCCACGCATTGGTGCGGATATACCATGTGGCGCTGTTTTATGTCCAGGGACGCTTTTGGAAGCTGGTGCACGGGAGTCAAATGAGCTTTGAGAAGGCGTCTGTCTGAAAGCACGACTGCGCGGGCATTCGTTATTGGTTCATTTGGTGAGGCGCTTGGTTGACTTGAGTAGATCTCGGGCATTTATTCGGCGCCACGTGCGGGTTGGCGTTGATGTGATGGAGGAGATGAGAAAGCATTCGCCAACGAAAGGCCATGGAACGTGGAAGGCTCTGTATGACATACTCATTACTGAGACTTATCAACTCAGGCGGTTTTTGGATGCTCGTGATGCTAGAATGAATACGTGGCGCACGCTTTTCCTCATCTTTGGATTTTCTTCTTCTTAGAGCAATCGTAGTCTTGAGACTTCTATCGAAAATGACAGTCTTGTCCGGAGATCTCTGTCGGATGACCATTGGGATGGTGAGACTGCTACGTGTCCAACACCGAGTGCGTTCACATTCACGGAACATGCGCGGGAAGAAAAGATTTGAGCGAGCATCAAGTCAATTAACTGTGAAAAAGAAGAATTGACAGTCCCGTATCAGCACAGCTAAAAATGCAATAGCACATCCATCATTCGGCATAAAACCGCTGGCCTCAATCCGTTTGACGAAGTACGTTCGAGGTTGCCACCGCCAGGTTGGTGTTGAGCCCATGCCACATGTATTATTCTGCGAGAGAAAAACAAGATCGAACAAACTACCGGCAACGTAACTATTCCAATAGAAAGGTATTGATGATTAGTCTAGAAATCTCAACATTGTGTGGGAAGAGACGAAAAAAATCCATCAACACATAATTGAAGAGTGGTCTTTAACTAAACTTAAGCGGCCGTGATTGTGTTTGACATGTGCGATATACCTTATTATCAACTCTCCGCCACTCAACACATCCAACGAATCATCCGTGCTGCCATCATCGTCATCGAAAAAAACCCATAGCCGACAATATATATCCGCGGCCATCGAGACCAGAACCATCAACGTTACTTCAGAGCACGCCGTATCATGCTCCCTCATTGTTCCCGGTCAGTGTACTGCGACAGCCTAGCCAAGTTAGCATAAGTCCTCACGCACAACATCGCCTGAACTAGACTCATCGTCATCATCATCATCTTGACTGCCATTTCCAACTCATCCTCGTCATCTTGCGCTCTATTATTCTTTTACGCCCGCCTCATCATCTTCGTCCTCGCCCGTCCATCTCCTCGAACTACATCTTTCTCAACCCGCATTGCTTTGAACTACTGTCTTATCACCTTCATCTTCCTGAACCAGGATTTCCAATCTTCGACAAAGGAAAATAAAAACCATGCTCAGAAACAGATAAACATAGCAAAATAAGATATAATAGAGAAAATTATATAAATAATAAGACAAAAAAGCAACTAAAATAAATAAAGCTTTAAAAATATAAAGCAAGTAAAGCAAAGCAAACGCATAAAAGTAGGAGAAAAATAAAAGGAAAAAGATAACTCACTCACTCAAATTCCCATCCGGATCACGAACATACAAACTCCTCAACCGTCCCCTCGCCCCCGTCCGTTCCACCAAGCCTCCCCCCTTCCAAAACCTGCACGCCCGCAGCCCCAAACCCATCCACCACCCTCTCCATATCAACATCATCCTCCAGCAAAAAACACAGGTCCGCCGTGCCGGGCAGCGCCGTGTGCGCCTTGGGCTCAAACTCTGCTCCTTTCTGGTGGAGGTTGATCTTGTGGGTGCCGAAGAGGAGGGCGTGGCGGGTCGTTGAAGGAGAGGAGGAAGACGGGGACGAGGATGTGAATGAGGTGTGCTTCATGCCGAGGTGGGTTGTGTACTATGTTATGGTGGTTTGGATGTCGGCGCAGGTTAGGACGAGGTGGTCTATGTCTTTTACGGGGGCGAGGGGCATTTTGGACTGTGATTTCGGAATGGAGTTGATGATGTTAAATGAGATTGATGATGATGGATGGGATTGATGAATGTGACGGAGGTGTTGATAGTTGATGTGAATGTGATTGTGGGTGGGATATCGAAGGTTGACACTGGTTGGGAGTGACAGGTGGTGATGGTTGCGTGAGGCTGGAATGAGGAAGATGAGTGACCAAGTGATGAAATTTGGATATTAGCGTTGTCAAGTTACGGTATATGGACAATGACTATAAATCCCCATCCTCTGGCATCATCGACGCGACGCTC
This sequence comes from Periglandula ipomoeae IasaF13, assembly GCA_000222875.2. Classification (NCBI taxonomy): domain Eukaryota; kingdom Fungi; phylum Ascomycota; class Sordariomycetes; order Hypocreales; family Clavicipitaceae; genus Periglandula; species Periglandula ipomoeae. The sequence goes on from AFRD01000328.1 coordinate 16,234, forward strand.
AGCATAATGATGCTACTTCGACACTAGCCGTATGGCCAACCCCACCTCTGCTTGCTCCGGGAGCCGGATGGATTCGTGATACAGCTCGCTCAATAGACAGCATAAGCATATCTGCCGAGCAATCCACGCATCTCAAGATGCCAATGCCTTGACAATCAGCCAACATGAGTTCGCGTCTACATTGCTTGCTCGCTGATCAACTCGAGGATGCTACACCGTGCCTGTCTGCCACCCGCATCGCACAACAGCTCTGTATACAGTCATTGGTCTGATGGATGAGCAATGCAATGTCATCAAAACCAGAAAGACCGCACAATCACGTGACGCAGACCATCAAGAATGCTTCGTACTTGTGAAAGAAACAACACAAGCGCTTGATCCAAAATGACTGGCGACATCGCTGCGGTCCAGCGAAGGGGCGACGACTTGGGGTGGCGTCACAGCCAAGGTGCGCCTCCGTTTGCGGATGGGGATGGGGATGGGGAAGCCAGGACGAGCTCTGTACCTCGCTGCCTGGCACCTGGCTATCCGGCCATGGCCCAGGATAGATCAAAGTCCCACAGGCCAGCAGCGTCAATCACCGAAAGGCGTGCGGACATGATGAGTCCAAGCAAGAACTGGTGGTAAGCGCTCTTGTGTTGGTGCAAGCGCCGGCGCCGGCGCTTGCTGATGCGGATGCTGATGCTGATGCAACTTGTGAGCGCCTCTCAGCCTTCTTGGGTCTCCTGTCGCCTTGGACAGAACAGACAATGCTGGACCACCAAGGCTCGCAAGCACTGATCAGCATCGTGCCTATCGATTGCATGCACGCCCCTTCGCACAGACCGCCCAACAGCTCCGGACCTCGATCCCACCCCTGGGGCAGCGAGACATCAAAGAAGATGGCCGTCTCGACTGGGTGATTTTGTGCCTGGCGGTACTTCGTAGATGGGGCTGAGAAAGGACTGCACCAGCACCCCAAGGAAGGAGAACCGAACCACCAAGACAAAGTATGTGAGCGACTTTGCTCAAGCAAGGCGAGTAGAGCAACTCATCACAGGCCCCAGGTCCCATGTCCCCTTCATTGGCGTTCAGATGGAGCAAGCAAGCAGGCAAGCTGCCGAGTGCCATGCCACGAGACGAGACGCAGACGCAGACACAACCAACCACCCCATGCCCATTACCCGTTGCCGTACCCGTTCACAACCAAGATCTCCGACCTGGCCCTTTCGTTGTATCAAGTCAAGAGATGGTCGAGGGCCCGTGCCGCGACATGTTCCAGAGCTCCGCACCTGGTGGACTTGATGCTCGCCCATGACGACTCCCGCCAATCACCCAGCCATTCCAGTTCACCAGCCCGAGAAACCGAGCTAACCAGTCCCTCTCCCTGTCTCCCGTCTCCCATCTGTCCCAGTGTGATGCGATTGCGTGCCACTGACCCTGCCTCTATTGCTGACGGGCTTGAGGCTCGGTTTCCTGGCAGGTTTTCATGGCTCTTGGCCACCGTGGCCACCCGCCCCATCACGTTGCTGCTTGTCGACTGTGCTGCTCCCGCTTGCCTGGCTTTTGCTTTTGCTAGTTCAACAAACCTGCTCATCGTAGCTTCACTTGCGTTGACAGCATTGACTGGCAACCTGGCATACTTCCACTAAGTGGAGGCGATTTCTCCAGGAACCAAGGCCCATCTGCCAGAGAGGAAGTCACTGATTGCGTTCTGGTACGTGCAGCGGCTTTTTGCCTCACTTTTCGCAAAAGCTCAACAACAGCTGGTGCTAGTCGCCCAAAGGTCTCAATACTCTTAGCAGTGTTGCGCCCGTAGACAGCTATCACACTGCAAGAGCCAAATGACACCAACTTGTTAGTGCTGAATGTGAGGTTCTCTTGCAATGCAGCGCCTCCTGCCCTGCCTTACTACGTAGATGCGATGCCAGCAGACGGAAAGAAAGAAAAAACGTTTTGGAAGCACCGGAAAGCCCATGATGCCCTTTGCCTGGGAGTGAGTGCTCCCAACTTGTCGATTGCTGGCTAGCCATCCCCTTGCTGCGGCTGTGGGCAGCGTTCCGAGGGTGATTCTGTTCCACCAGCCAGAGCCCGGCTCGACAAACCAGCCGGGACCCAGAGTTTGTCTCCAGCTTCTCGTTTCCTGGCCAGGCCAGACCAGACAGAGCAGGCTAGCCAGCCTCGAGGTGAGGGAGTGGCTGTAACGAAACGGCAGCATTGGAGAAACTCCCCAGCTCGTCGGATCCCGTCCTAGCTCTCCAGCTCCCCCAAACTGGCTCCAAGCCCCCCAGCCAGACACCCAGCTCCCTGTGCCCACCCCCCTACCTCGCTCTCTTTGCCTTTGCGTCGTTGCTTGGTCTCGTCGTGCTGTCTGCTCGCTCGCGGTCGCTGTGGGAAAGGCACACGGGGTTCTGGCTGCTCCAGGTCCCAGGACGCTCCTCCATCCTCCCCTCCCTCCCTCCTCTGCGCCTGGTTCCCCTCCGTGCCGCAGCCAAACGTACAAGTAGTCTTCTCCCTCCCAACCTTTGCAAACTATTCTTCTCTTCTATCCTTCTTCATTCTTTCGTCCCGTGCCACCGTCTACCTATCTGTAAAGGGCTCAATTTTACCCATTGGCCCCTCTCTTTGCTCGAAGAGGCGCGAGACGCACCCACTTACACACCAAACCCACCCTTACACGCCCGTTGCATAGTACCACTTCCCGCACAAATCACACAATGTCTTCCCGCAAGAGAAAGCAAGACGAGGAAGAGGGAGAGCTTGTCTCCCTCCCCGAGGAAGATGATGGCGAGGAGGAAGAAGAGTAAGTTGAACAAAATTCCCATGCGCCTTTGTTTCGGCCCGTCAAACCATGCCATGTCGCAAACCTTCTGGCGCGGCCTTTGCGAACGGCGCATCGTTGCCAATCGAGCGCATTATCTCTGAGATGTCATCATTGTCGCCTGCACATGATTTGCCATCCCAGACGTCCTCCGTTGCAATCGCAATTCATGTTGTGTTCAAGCACAACGTTTTTTCGAGGCCACACTAACACGAGTTTTCTGCTCTCAGGTATGTCTCCACTGGAGATGAAGATGACGATGTCGAGGAGGACGAGGAAGAAGACGATGATGAGGATGGCGAAGGCGAGGGAGAAGAGGATGAGGAAGCTGAAGCCGATGATGGGGCTGACGACGAAGATGCCAATGCCGAAGACGCCGAAGAGAATGGCGTAGCAGGTTAGTATTAGTCAACTCGTCTCTCGTATCAAGTACCAGTGGCTAACCTCTTTCCACCTCATAGATGACCAGCCGCCCGTCAAGAAGCGCAAGACAGCAGAGGCCTCAGGTGAGGAGGTTACCAATGGCGAGACTGCCAACGGCGACGACTCCGAGAAGAAGGACGCAGACGCAGATGCAACCGAGGTCAAAGACTCAGCGCCGGCCAAAGAAACCGTAAAGGCAACTGAGGCTCCCGCCGAACCCGCAGAGGTAGAAGCCAAAGCTGCCACAGCGGGTGGTGACGAGGAATGAAGTTTCTCGCCCTACCTAGCCCTTCTACAATGTGAGGTCTTTCTCTAGCCCAACTTCACCCTGCGGGCGGAGGGTTGGATTACCTGTGCATGCGTCCGCCAGCGCCAGTACCACGGTTGATAGATCTGTCTGCCAAGGCAACATGTATCGAAAAGCTAGTGAGCTGTAATTGAAGACTAGTTTTGTCCCGCACAACCATGCGCAAGGACGGCGTCGCATCGTTCAATGTCATCAAAAGGAATTGAAATCTTCTGTATTGGGGCCTCGTTTGTACACATCAGTAGCGGGAACTTGAGGGTTCCGCCATCTTCATTTGTCACATCGGGCGACGCGCATGTATGTCGTGCATCTGTGTGCATAGCTCATCCATTCCGGCGAGAGCTCTAGTGAAAGTGTCCGTGGTTGGTTGGTGGTGATGAACCAAGCAAAACAGCCATCAATTTCATCATTGTGTGTTACGAGAATGTTGAGGTTTTGAAGTCTCGAGGTTTGGCGACTGGAACAAGTATGTCATTGTATTCCGGGCCGGGCCGGGTTCGCCAATGTGTTTAATTGAACCAGCTGTTACCCTCTTGTCGGCCACCGCATCAAGTTCTTAGCCTGTAGATAGGATATTTGGTCGGCCGAGGTCCTTTTCCCGCATCTGGCTCATGAACTGAGACTTCCTGTTGATACCGCTTCCCTCTCGCCGTAGAAGGCGCGTTGGATCTCACAGTATTACAAGGTTCAGTTAGACTTGATATTGCGGCTCGCGGAGAACCTTCCAAATCCAGCCCAGAGGCTGCAGACCCGAATGCCGGGCTACAGCTTGTGAGGCAATGTTATCGCTGCTGGTGCCGTAGGAAAGTATTTCCTTGTGCGCCCTCTCTGCGGCCGCCCATGTGCTCAAAACCGTCGAGGCAAGGCGTCTGCCGCGGAAGTCCTCTCGAGTCCAGATGCCAGCTTCAGCAGCATGACGAGTGCGTCGCGCCGAAAAGCAGATACCGACAGCTTCAAATGTCTTGTGAGTTGTAGTAGCAACGGAGCTACCATCTCCATGAGCAGCGATAGCCCAAGGCCCGAGCCGGCCTTGCATCAAAGCCTGCCAATCATCAGGTTTCCAGACAGTTGGGCAGTTCAATGCGTTCCGCGCAACCGAGCAAGATGCTCTTGATTCCGAGGAGAGAAGAAACAGTGATCCATCCTGATTATCTGGTAGTGTTAATGGACATTCTGTGTCAGGTGGAATCAGGAAACTCGGCCCTCCTGTGATGGATGCATCTGCCGGCAGTCCGTTAATCATAACACCACTGTCGCAAAATTCTTGGCGGGCTGTTCTCCTGAAATTCTTCAGCCTCGAACCCAGCATCAAGAACATCCCAGTGCTGAGCGGGCAGACCAGTGCTGATGGCCATGAAACGGGCTTTTGACGACCAAATCACGACAGCAAGAAGGTCTTCACAACGCATAGTTGTGTAAGGCCGTGAGAGATCCGATTCATGGTGATCGAGACCGAAGATAGCGTCTAACTCAATTTCAAGGAGTAAACGATAGTCGAACGAGGTAGGGTTTCGCACCAAAGACGACATCCGGAATATTGATTTGGCTGCGGCAAGTTGGTCAGACGAGTTTACTACAGCCGGCTTTGCAATTGCGGGGCTGGCAAAACGACAAATGCGAAGATGATCCCGCCCATCTTTTTTTCGACATTCTCTCAGTATGTAAGTAACAAGGTATTACAAAAATTCCTGGCTTCTGACCGTGGAATCTTTCGTCTATTCAGATGAACTTGGGCCGGCCGCGGTCCACAGGAAATGGACCAACCCATAAATGGACAAGCTCTGTGGCTGGATGAGGCGGATCGTGTTCAGATAGTCGAGGCAAGGGAGCATGGTACTGACGATCAATCAACCAGACCAGCTGCACTATCGAAATAGAAAATTGATCAAACTACTGCAATGTAAGTCTCTCGATTGCCTTGCATGATCGTAGCGTCTTGTTTGGGGCTCTTACTTCTGGTGAGGAGTTCGCAGAATGTGTAGCCATCAAAAATTGAGACACTACAGCCAAGGTAACAGCTGCTCAAAACAGACGATCGGGTGAAGTGAAAATCCGGGGTCATCTCAATCCCCGAGATCGATCTAAAACAGGCGGTTTCTGTTTCGAAGCGCCTCGGCTTGATTGCTAAGTGATTGAAGCCATGTCTATACATCCTATCAGGAACGAAAGCAGGCATGCAGACAGCTGGATCTTTATCTGAAGGGAAAGAGTAGGTCAAAATACTTTGCAGAGTCGCTGGCCAGAGTCTCTGCGCTTGCGTGTGGGCATCATGCTTCTTGCGAGTGTTGAAGCCATGACTTGACCAGAATAGCTGATAAACCACACTCATGGGTCTACGCTACATTTCGCCGTACCAACCTTGTCGCCTGGAGTTGATGCCATGGTTTCCCAAGAAGGGTTACATATTGATGATCTAAGCCATTCGAAAGCCATGTTTCCCCTGCGTTGCTGAATGACTCTTTGCGCCACGAAGGCGAAAGCAACTGATTTCTTGCCCCATGTAGTGTTGAGCTGCACTCCATGCATGATAAGCCCCGCCGGAGATCGTGAAACAACCAACGTTCAATTGCTGAAACCCTGCATATGTACCCTTTGACCTGCATCACCTCGCAGGCCCTGCAGTGCATGACCGAGCTCAGCGAGTCAACAAGAAAAGGTCACGGCGAGAGTCCGGATTTTCGCCGGGACCAGGCACCAGCAAGGTGAAAGAAGGGACTAAGTGTATCTGAGAGTTCGAGCCAGGCAGGCTTTGATAAAATATGAAGCTGCAACTCTCCAACAATTTGATCCATTGCGACAGGGATCGACCGGCCCTCGTTCCATTTACTCGATGTAAGTGTTATTTTCCTTTCTCTCTGCTCTATTCTTGTGATATGGTGTCTTCGACCACTCTACTTCCGAATTCAGGAGGCCACCTGTGGGTGGGAGGACAAGCCTCCATAATACGGCAAAAGCAATCCGCAAAGGGGACAGGTGGGATGGGGATATCATGTTCATACAGCATGTGTATATGCTTGCCGTGTCCTTTTTTTAGTTTGCAATCAAGGCCGGAGCTGTCTGTTCTCCAGGTAGGGCAATGCAGATCTTGGGCCAGTCAGTTCTTCTTACACAGATGAGAATCCGTTGAGGCAGATGTTCGCAACGAATAGTATCAAGCAAGGGCTATTTTGAAGTGACAAACTTTGCTCTGAGATGACCCTGGTAAATAAGTGACAGGGCTGCTCCAGGAGATTGCATCAGTGGCCGACGAGTCGGGATGCATCAGGCTGATGTCAAAAGCAGGTGAGGACTGCAGGGGTCCACGAGACTCGCAGTAGCGTCTTGTCTCTTGCAATAAATGCAGGCTAGTGATATGTCAATGGTTCAAGCCATCCCACGGAAGGACGAATTTTGTCGTCTTTGTTCTTACTCTCCCGGTGAATCTTTGTTTTGGCGAGGAGCTCTCATTCCAGACCCGGGACCCAGACCCCATCCCATCCATGATGCGGTTCGCGTTGTGGGCGACAGGACCGAGGCTTGCGTTGTCCAACTCGGCGTAACGTGGGGTATCTGAGTCGCGTTTAAGGTGGACGCAGACGTGCGGCGCTCAGGCATTTCATGCTCTCCATAAACATGACGTCGAATGCAGGGAGACGGAGAAATATGACCATATTCGCTGTCGATCTTTGAGAGAGCCGTAGCCCACCTAGGATCAATGCGCTGACGAGAGAAAACAAAACAAAGTGCGATGAAGAGCACTACCTAGGTAGTTGGGTGATTGGCTCCCTGATTCGGAGGGGTTGTGTGACGTGGGAATATCCTTGGATGTAGAGGCATTGCGCTTGCTTTTTGCTCGATTACAGCGCCAAAACACTGGATGGTGTCTAATGGGGTTTAAGGACCAAGTTGACCGAACCTGCCAAGGCTAATTGATCGGAAGAGATGTGGTAGTCGACAAGGGGAGAAGACTGACCAAAGTTTTGATGGAACATTGAAGCGGTATCGCGGAGGGCCGTACGAGGGAACAGGCAGCCTTCTGGAGAAAAGACAACGGGGAAACAAGAGAGGGAAAGCGCAACCTCAGTCTCATTCAACCTCGCCTGAGCTCGTCTCACCGATTGGCTGCCACCATCTCGTTGCGTCACAATGGACAGGCCCGAGAGGTTCGATTCAGTGTCCAAACCGATGTTATGGTCCTGCATTATGTTATGATAATGAGCGGACTATTACTCGCGAACGCCAATGCAGATGATGTTGATTATGCAAGTGTTTGTGGTCTCGGACAAACTTTTCCTTTACTGCCGTCATAACTTACCCATCCATGTATGACGCTGACTGCCTCCCAGCTGCGTGCCAGGTCATGTCAGCTGGCACCCTGCTAGCAGGCTCAAAGCTCCTGCCTGAACCAGCTGGCCGGATTCTAGCGTTGGAATATTGCAACGAGGCCAGGTCCAGGCTGGGCGAAGGCAATAGTAATATCAGTTCTGACCTGACACTGACCCGAGCTGCACGTCAAATTGAAGTATCTCTTCACTCCCGGCTAATACTTTGTAGCTGCAATGGTTGGTCACAAGGTCAAGGTCCATGCCTTCCGTTCACAGTGGCAGTCGAGCTTGCGAAAGCTCATTTCCCTCGTCGCCCAGGTTTCTCCCCGTTTTTCGCTTCCGCGCAGCCCCAGACCGGCCTCGTCCTTCTGTGGCGCCCGAGTCTCCCCAATTCAACCACGGCGACGCGGCGCCACGAACACAAAAGGCACTGACCGGCTATTAGCCATGATGCTTCCTAGGTAGGTACAGAGCAGGTAGCTCGTGTGGGCGGAACACTAGACGAAGAGTGAGCGGAGGGCTTGGATGCCGCTGGAGACTCAAGCCCTTCCACCTTCCAGTGCCTGCTTCTTTTGTTCTGCACGCGGCTCTAGCGTGCCAACCCCGGCTTGTAGCTGGTACTCGGCGGTATGCGGCGCGCACGCGGGAGGACAGGTAGTGTCTACCGTCGACCCCTGCTCGGTCAGGCACCAAATCCAACGCGAGATTGAGCGATTCCATCCCCAGCTGCAGGCCCATGCCTCTTTTTCGATGCGCAAAGTTCGAATTGGATGGAGAGCCAGGTATTATTCGTCCCATCCCATTGCAAGCAGAGCAGAGCAGAGCAGAGCAAGACAACCACCTGATGACGAGTTTCTTTTGCGTTGCTGCACGGTGACGGGGGAGATACCCCTACCGGCACTGGCGCGGTTGGGGATGCAGGATGAGATGGGATGCAAGACGCAGGATGCCTTTTGCTTCGCCTTGCTTTTTTGTGCCCAGCAGAGCTGACAACGATGTTGATGTTGCCCCCCTAAGAATAAGCGCACTGCTATTACGGAGTACTATAATCTGATCTGGACTCGGATGTTTTCTCGCACGCGGACGCGGACGGAGTCAAGCCAGTTGTGGTCTAATCTGTGTTCCCTGCTCGCGCCGCCCACTTGAGCACTTGCGTCGAGCATCCCGTGGAACCGCGCTTGTCACGGCCCCTGTCCTAGTTAACATTTACTGTACAGAGAGCAAATCCAAGGTGTCGTGCTTGTCGTTCCTTCGTCTGCGCTTTGATTTTTTTCCCCACTCTCCATTGCCGTTGCGTTGTCGGCTGCCAGTGACCAGGACTGGTGCCCTGCAATAAAGCCCGGCCTGGCTTGACATAATATTTCGAGCTGCGCTGCCTCGCGCGGTTGTGAAAGTCGTCCGCACCGACGGCACATGCGTTGCTCGACTCACGATTTTTTTTTCCCTCCGTCCTCGTCCTCCCACACAGGACGCCGTTGTCGCGACCAACACTTTTGCCGAATTGCGACACAATCCAGCACCCAGCGAAGGCCTTTTCATTCTCTGGAACGATAGCACCGTCAACAACACGTCAGGTGTTGGGTCTCTGCTGTTATCAAAGCCCATTGTCTGGTGCTTACATTCCAGCGGCCCTCAGCGCGTGACGCCTCGGCCCCGAGGAAAATCCATGACGCCTGCCCTACGTTGCGACAACCATTTCTGACTCTTGTCTCGAGAACCATTTTTTTGGCAATTGACTCCGATTTCAGAACTGATCTTCTTCTTCCTCGCGACATTTTACGGCCAGATTGCCTTTTTTCAGAGCTCGATAACCAACCCTGATGCAACGTTGGGCGACGATCCACGGCGACATCGTTAGGTCAAACTATTTTCTGCCTCATGCTCATACAGCCAACGACTCCTCTTTGATACGCCTGCCCATGCCGCCAGATGGGAACCGGTCACCACGAGTCGTTAAATCCAATACCAATCCTTCTCGGCTCGATCTGATCAGGGCTACTCCCGACGCCACATTGCCGCTTCACAATCGCTTTGTTGAGATTGCTTCGCTGTTCCAAGAGGCTCCTCGCACCGGGTACCCGATATCACGACACGGAGAGCAGCCGCCCGCCGCCCCTTCCCGACGTTGAGGCAACAGGCCATTCCAATACCGGAGCCGAGATTGAACAACAACTTCTTGTGCACTCTTTCCTGAAGCGGTGTCCGTCGACCATCGTCCAACTTCTTCGTTGAGCTGCATGACGCAACTATCGGCAACACACTCATTTTGTTGCATTCTGCCCGTCGACGAGAGCTTCCCGGATCAGATAGGACCTCTGAACCGCACAGAATCTCAACCAAGTCCACTCGATTGGAAAACCACTACATCCATCATCAATGCCACGCCCATCAGGAACCACGCTACATAGAAGTCATCGAGCAAAGAAGTAGCTTCGGCAACCTCCTTTGGTATCGTCTCTAAAGGCGCACCACATCAATTTTGTCGAGCCCAGCGAAGTCACCACCGCGACGCTGGGCTCCGGGTCGGCCAAATGGACGCAATGGCCATTCCTCAACCTGGAGAAGAAGGCCCAGCTCCTTCACAAGGACCCGTCCGCAATCGAAAATACTCGCTATATGCCTCGCGCATCAAGCCTCTGGTCATCGACAACAATGCCCAAGAGCAGGTTCCTGACCTACCAGCACTGCCGATATCTCCTCGATGGGATTCTCTCTCGCATGGCCCGCATCTGTTAAATCAGACCAGCCCGTCGCCTGAATCTCGTACCTCGCCAACTGTACGACCCGAGGCGTCACTGTCCCAACAATTTCCCGTGCTTGCTGGTCCGGTCAAATCCCCGCCACCATTCTACGCTCCTGGGCCTCGCAGTATCATAAGTGGCAGCTCAGAGCCACGAAGTGCATCACCATCACGGTCTCTGAAGAACAAATCTTCACTTGCCGACATGCGCACGCCGGAGGGATTCCCATCCGTGGAGAACTTCTCACGGCCCCGCAAGCAAAGCATACGGCAAAACGGACCACCAGATGGCATTGCCAGTCCGGAATTTGGCATGCCTCCTCGCTTGGCCAATTTATACAACTCGCAACCTACAGATCGTCTTTATGACGCATCAAACCACCAGACACCTCCGTGGCAACGGCCGAGACGTCCGTCCGTGTCATCTGTCAAATCCTCGTCCACGTATGCGTCCCCTGTGGCATATACCAACGGCGAATATGGCGAGCCAAGAGCTCACCGTGCTCGAAATGTCACCGGTCCGCCAGCACTTGCGTCCGCTCGGACACAAATGGCACCTGGCCGCGGCGACAACATCGTTTCAACGCCCACTGCCAGCCCTGGCTTCGGTGGGGCGGCGCCGTGGGTTAGTGGGGATGAATTACGGTCCAGTTTCAGATCCCAGCTCACTGCCTCGACGACCCCTGGCACAGCCGTTACAGAACGAAGCAGTGCTCTTACAAAAGACAGCTCCGTGACCTCGCTCGAGAATCCCGATGAGTCCAGTCTGGAAGATGTTATGGGCATGTACGAGAAGGGCTTCGCGGACGACGAGGACAAAAACGACAGCGATTTTGGCGACCATGCGAGCGAAGTCAATTTAGACTCGAGGCCAATGACGGCCGTGTCGGAACCAGCCATGGCGTCTACACCAGCAGTGCGCAGCATTCCAGCCTTTACGCCCATTGCGGAAAACCGTCTGGCACCACCGTTGCCGACGTCGCGTTCGACGTTGGATGCTGAAATTCGCCAGTCGAAAATGATCTTCACCAGCCCAGCTTTTACTTCTTCGGTCGCTGCCATCGCTGGCAAGGCAGACATGGACTCGGCGGAGAAGCGAGATTCTGCCAAGTCATTGGACTCGGAGCCCTCAATTACTTCAGACCCTGTTGCTGGCAAAAACACACATACAATTGACGCTTCGCCTGCGTCTACTACACCTTCTCGGTCGCCATCTCCCACTCCATCTCAATATCATACCCCTGCTACATCCTCATCCCCTCCTCCTCCACCATCTCTTTCAACAGTACCCTCGGAGCCCGAAGATCCCGGATCTCGCGACCGGTACGGCTTCAAAAAAGCCAATCAATCGATCACCAGGGAACAATACGATGCCTGGAATAAAGAATACTCGTTTTATCTGGCCCGACGTCGACGAAAATGGATCTCTTACCTCAAGGACTGCGCCTTGATGACGGACCGCCCCATCTACTTTCCATCTCCCTGTGCCAAAACAAAGAGATTCGTGCGAAAAGGTATACCCCCGGATTGGAGAGGTGCGGCTTGGTTTTACTATGCCGGAGGACCTGCCATTCTGGCCAAGTACTCTGGCCTCTATGAGAAGCTCCTGCACAAGTCGGCCAAGCAAGTCGATGTGGAGGCAATTGAACGAGACTTGCATCGGACGTTTCCCGATAACATTCAATTCAAACCCTCTGCCAACCATAATCAGTCCACGCCCAGCAGTAGCCGAAATAGTCAATCAACAATGACGAGGTCTTCCGATGAAGGCAGTGCTACGCCAGGGCCGCCACCCGCCGCATCGAACGAGCCACCTATCATCACATCACTACGCCGCGTATTGCACGCCTTCTCTATCTATAACCCCCGCATCGGATATTGCCAGAGTCTTAATTTCCTGGCTGGGTTGTTGCTGCTCTTTGTGGAGACGGAAGAGCAATGTTTCTGGCTGCTGAATGTCATCACCATAATATACCTACCTGGAACACACGACATGAGCCTCGAAGGCTCCAAGGTGGACCTGGGTGTCTTGATGACGGAGCTGCGAGAGAGCATGCCTTCGGTTTGGGAGAAGATTGGCGGGGAGCTGGAGAATCTACCCACTACAAGGCCCAGCACCAGCAAGTCAGTACGCAAAGAGCGACCGATTCTCCGACGACGTGAGCAGCCCGCAGCGCTTTCGACAGACCGACTCCCGCCGATAACCCTCTGCATGACAGCCTGGTTCATGAGCTGCTACATTGGTACGCTGCCAATCGAGACAACCCTGCGCGTGTGGGATGTTTTTTTCTATGAGGGATCCAAGACGCTCTTCCGGATCGCGTTGGCCATTTTCAAGAGTGGAGAGAGCGAAATAAAAGCCGTCAAGGATCCGATGGAGATGTTTGGCGTCGTCCAGGCCATCCCACGACGCATGCTCGATGCCAATGCGCTCATGGAAGCATGCTTTAAGCGCCGCAACGGTTTCGGTCACCTCAGCCAAGGGACAATTGACGACCGGCGACAGGAGAGGCGCGACAAGGCCAAGCAGGAGCGAGAGCAGAACGTGCTACGGGAAAAGGCCAGCTTTCATGGCAACCTCACAGAGGCAGAAAGCGGGACAGTGTCGCGGCGAGGCACTCTGTTCGGCAAGAAGAAGAGGGAAGTCGTCACGCGACCTGCAGAGGTTTGAACTTGAGCTTTCCTCGACCACATCCAGTGCCGCAGTACGATTGTGTGGCACAGATGATTGATTTTTTAAATCTACGCGAGCTCACAGCAGCCATTTTCTATGTCATTATTATCTGCATCATATTTTCATTCTATTTCATCTTCGACAACACAAGGGGACGCCAGATACGTCCTATCCTTGATTTTTTTTTTTCGTCTTCGACATAATACCCTCACATTCAACTTCTCTTCCCCCTGGAGATTTGCCGGTAGCAAATCACAGATGTCGGGGCCCATTTTTGATGCCCTTTCGTTTTTTTCATCATGGGCAGCAATATTACTACTGGATCAGTAACAAGCACAGAGCTTTTCCTGTATCGGTCATTAAACACAGTTCATAGGAGCTGTATGGCCCTTTCGAAGACGACGAACTCGGAGGTTCTCCAACGAAGAAGGGAAGAAAAGCATTGATTTGTATTAACTCATGACGATGACGGTCGCATTAAGATGTAACGCTGGGATCAGTGCCACTGTGGGTGGACACGGCTCGAGGGACTGCTGCGAGAAGGCAAGGGTAACTCGAGCGAGCGAGCGTGGACAAGGGGAAGCGAGAACAAGCTGCATTTCCGTGACTTTGTCGCCTTCAAAATTCTGGATAGACGTTAGGGAACCTGGGATTATTAGCATGAGGCTTTCTAGGGCCACGGCGAGGCGGGAGCATAGCATATATTATTGGAAGGGTAACCTGGACAAATAAAAGACGTTCAATGACATTTAAGAGTGCGACGGTGCACGTTTGGTGATGTCATGAGCATTGACTGGTGCTTGTGAGAGGGCATTAGTTTAAAGCAACCCATCAATGTTGACGGTCTCTGTATTAACCGTGTCAAAACTTCTAATGACAAACGCATCTATATACAATGAAGGCGGTTGTAATTCCTAAAGCCACGAGACTTGCCCTGCCGTGTCAAGCTAAGCCATCCCACAAAGCTCTTTTGTCCAATATCATAACGTAATTTTGTGCAGACTGTATAAATCTCTTTCGTCTCAGATTCCACCTCTCACGCTGATCCATCTCTCTTCCTCCATCTTTATTTTCTTCTCAATCTTTCGCCCTAATCAATCTTCTTTTCATGCATCGGCCATCTGTCTTGCTTCAGATCCATCCCATATTCCATATTTATTGTCATCTGTCTGGCATCGCAGTCGGCTTGATCTCCATCTTTAACTTCATCTCCACCTTTTATCGTCCCATATTCATCGAGATCTATTTCACGTAGCAGCCAGCTCGGATCTCCATCCCATCAATCAATCGAGTCCATAGTTATGTAGTCGCCGGAAAAGTAGGCTCCTCCATAGCATACTTGGCAACACTCGCTTTAACGTTCTTCTCCCACCCCGCCCTATCACTCCTGTACTCCTCCGCTATGCGGTCTTCCAGCGGATCATCGGGCTGCGGCTCAATGAGCAGATTGCGCACCGCCTCGAGCACAGCAAGGATCTTGGTAGAGGGCTTCCAGTTTTCCGATTTGAGTATGCCGAGGCATATGTTGCCCAGGGAGTCGTTGGTCACGTTGGGATGGTAGAGGCGCGTCGTGAAGCGGACGTTTGGCGGCTTGAAGGGGTAGTCTGTCGGGAGGGTGAGGAGGATGCCGTATGTGCCTGGGTGGTAGGGGGATTGCGGGGGCGGGCGCAGGGTGATGTGCCATGTGTGGATGGATTCGTTGGGGGGGAGGGCGATGGTGAAGCCCTCGGGGGGTGATTGGGAGGCTTCGGCAAATTCCTGGGGGGGGGTTAGTTAGTGGAATAAAGGGAAGTAGGAGAGAGGAGGATGTGAAAGAAAGAGGGGATGAAGAGGAGGGCATGTTAGAGGAAGGGGATGAAGAGGGCGGGAAAGGGACGAACCTTGGCGATGCGTTTGGTCGACATTTTTGAGGATGATGATGGAGAGTCCGATGGGCCGATACAGGATGACGATGGATGGTGGGGTGGTTTTTACGCTGTCGCTTTGGCGGGGTGCGGGCGGGCGCATTGGGCAGGACAGAGGACCAGACCCCACATCCGCAGCGGGTTGACCAACATCACCTTGACTGCGAAATAACATGGTTGAAGATTTCTAGGAAGGAAAAAAAAAAAGGAACAAAAATCTGGGTTCTGGGGGAATTTGAAACAAGGCAAGATACGGGTTTCATTGTCACTCAATACATTGTATTGAGTTGGTGTAAATTACCCAGATTGGACTCTGAAGGTGTATTACAACTGTTATATACAATACCAGTACGTCTTATAGTAAGTTCATGAACAGCCTTTCCCTAAATCCACACATTTAGTACCTTGTGTGATGAGAATGACGTATTTTAGAGCAGGTGTTGAGGTTTTAGTGCGGAGGGATCCATTGACAATGCGATAGAAGTTTGCCCGTATAGCCATGAGAAGGGATGAAGACGTGTAGTATCAAGAGGGCAACTTATACCGGACCCCGACGATTATCGCCAACACACTGACCGTACAGATGCCCAGATTCCGAATCGAGTTCAAGACCATATCCTTGGTGGCTTCCTGCATGTTCTCCTGGAACTGGCCACTTCCGGCATTGCCGTTCGGAAACGGCACATCAGGGATCGGCTTATTCAAGAACGCACATAGCGGTTCCCTAAGATGTCAAATTTAGTCAAATACACCTCGCCAACTTGGAAAGTTGAAGAGAACAAATGCAGTCTGGTTGCCTTACCAGCCATCCTCGACACTCCACTGTAAATACTCCCTCTTCTGCTCCGCCAGCGCGGCCTCGAGCCTCTCATAGTGTTCCCTCGACACCCTCTTCCCGTTCTTGACAAAGTCACCATCGTAATATCCCTGCATGACCACCAGCCAGAAATTCCACCACAGCCAATACAGCCGTGTGTCGAACCAGCTCATCACCCACATCGGCCAGCTAAACACCTGCAGACACGTCTTCTGCATGCTCGCGTACCAGGCATTTGTATCTGTGCGACGATTGAGAATGACTTTGGCATTTGGGTAACACGCCATGAGCTCCTCGCCGAAGACATTGGCCGGTCCATCTGTTACTGCTTCGCAGTTGGCGAGGACGGAGTCGAAGTCGATGCCCTGGGGGAGAGTGGCGTGTCGAGAGGCAAATTTTTGGCGCATCAGGGGCACCCAGAAGGCGCAGTCCTCGCGCTGGGAAGCGGTGATGACATAGCCGTGGTATACTTGGTTGTAGCCTAGGATCATGAGGGCGGAGCGTAGAGAGTCCGTGCCGCTGCGGGAGAGACCGAGGCAGAGGAGGTGCATTTGTTTGTTGGGTGCACGATGGCGCCGGGGCGCTTGGAGCGGGTACAGGATGTTGTTCATGGTGACTGTCGTCCGTTTTTTACCTCTGTATGTTCATTGTACATGCGAAGGATCACCAAGGAAGATTTTGAGTAGGGAGTCATTTTTATCTTATTAACCAAGCTGGAGCTTAGTTATCTAACAACATACCTCGACAGTTAGAGGATGACGTAGTACGGGTCTGTCAACTTCGCTGTATTGTGCCCCGCTTTATTTGGCAGCTCGCTGGGTCCCGCTATTTTGGTAATGCCTATCTTGGTGGAAATCTAGAGGATCGAAAAATGCATCTACTTTTGGAAACATCATGACGTTGGTGGCCTTGGGATAAACCCGGCTATTTGCGTACACCATATGCCCCTCAAATAGCCTCGGAGTTGTCATTTTTGGGGCAAATCTTGCTTGATCCCCTTCGTTTTGAGAATTGTGATTAGAGACCAATTGAAGTTCCCTTGTTGCATTGTTTCAGTTATTGAGATAGTCCCACAACGGCCGTATCATGGACCAGGTGTAAATCCGCGCCAAAAGCATCGCCCCCAACCTGACAATTCAGTAATAAACAGCGCAGCCAACTGTATACTCGCGATCAACACTTTGCGTGCTTAGATATTCCTTGATCCATTTGTTGTTAACCTGACTGACGCAAAATATCACCCAGCTCGCCTCCTCTTCGCTGGACCTTGCGTGTCGAACACCTCGTCCGCCAATGGGTTACCTGTGCCCGTCAGCATTCGCCCGATACAACACAACCCAAAAAGAAAGGTAAGCAGGCTCACGACCAGGGCATGAATAAAATACACAAGCACATGAAAAACCATAAGCAAGAATACTTACTCGCAGCCCACCGCCTCGAGTATACGCACAGCATCGGCGTCTGAAAATCAGCTTTCACTTCTTCCATTTTGAGGGTCAGATCACTTACAATCCAATGGATCGACTTCCCTTAATGTCCTCGGAAACCCATCTATCGTGCGCCCCGTGGACACATGACACAGCGGCTCAATCCTCGCATCGAGATCAATCAGCGTCCTCCTTAGATTCTGCTCGCTGATCTGCAAATTGTGCATGTAAACATCTTTCTCACGTCGCTGGTTACCTTTCGAAGTCTTCGAAATCGGTTGTCGCCCGGTCTGCGTAAAGTCGTCCTCATCCGTCACTTCCCCTAGCACCTTCCCCACGGGCGGCGATCTAATCCTCACATCCATGTTCTCAATCTCCCTCCTCTGTTCATCCGATAACTTCGCAAGCAAATTCGGCGGGAAAATGCAGTCCTTGACGGCCTGCAGGTACTGATTTACATCGGCATTGGGGTCTTTGGGCTTGGGTTTCGATTTCGGACACGTGCTTGATTCGTCGACATTATTCATTTTTTTTCGACAATTCAGCTCGAATCAGCTTACTTCTAAAAAATAATGGTAGGCCACGACGGACTAGCTTATATATATCAAACTACGCTGTCTCGAACCCCCCTTCCGTGCCGCGGCAACCTCCATCGCCACTTTTGTGTCACGCCAATCTCGCACTCGCATAGCGATTTGGCGACTCGGCACGGGCGGCATGCACCGCGGCCCGATCGCGATTGCGGTGCGCAGACGAAAAGAAGTCTGTGCGACATGGTGAGGATACTGCATATGATGAAGATCAATATTTTTAAGGAATTTTATTGTGCTACCACATTGTCCATGGTATTCATGTAACGTGCAATGCCTTCCCGTCCAAACGGACGCCAACCCAGAATGGGCCACGGTGAGCCACACCGGGTGGATCTCACCTTGCTCACCTCAGTTTTTGGCCTGTCTGTCTTATCTTATCGGTCCCTCAATTTTTTTTCCCTCGAGCTCGACAAAGTGACTTGCATTGCGCTTGCCATCTTCATAGCACTCATTTACCAACCGAATTACCAACGTCGCATCGCACATTGCCGCCATTCTCTCATTAATTATTACTGCGACATTGGCATAAAACTCTTCGATCACCCACTCCAATCCGTCAAAATGGCCGAAGGCGCCCAAATGCCGTTTATCAAAAACCTCGCCTCGAGCGGTACGTCTTCCACCCCCAACTTCAACTCCAACTCTAACCTCGTTCTCAAGCCCAATTATCAAAGAACACAACTAACAACGTAAAACCCACAGACCGCAAACTCCGAACCCAATCCCTTACAACCCTCCAATCCTTCCTATCGACCAAAACCCCCCTCACACCCCCCGAAGCCCTCAAGCTCTGGACCGGCCTCTACTACGCCCTCTGGATGACGGACCGTCCCCGTCCCCAACAAGCCCTCGCCTCCGAACTCGCCTCCCTCACCTTCGACCTCCCACAAACCAGCGTGGCCCCATTCCTCCGCGCCTTCTGGCAGATCCTCTCCAAGCAATGGCCGCAGATTGACGCGCTACGCATGGATAAATTCTTATTGCTAGTCCGACGAGTCTTTGCAGCACACATAAGGCTTGCGCGCGAGAAAAAATGGAAGGGCAAACAGGTCGATTCGATTATTGAAATTTTGGAAAGCGAAGCCTTTGATGTGGAGGAGGGTGGTGTGGCGCTCGGGTTGAGGTTGCATGTTTTGGATCTGTGGGTTGATGAGATGGAGAGGGAGATGGCACTGAGTTCAAACAAAGATGAGTTGAGGGGGGAGTTTGTGAAGAAGATTGGGGACATGGTGGAGAGGTTGAGGAGGAGTCCTGTTAAGAGCGTTCGGGTACGGGCCGGGGAAAGCTATGAGGATGAGAGGTTGCCTTGGGGAAAGAAGGGGGAGGACGAGGAGAGTGAGGGTGAGGGTGAGAATGACGATGAGAGCGAAGATGGCTGGGGAGGAATTGAGGATTAAGAAGTGTTTCATGTGCATGTGTTGGTGTTTTGGCGTTTAGGGGATTCAAAATGCATCGGGCAGAACTGGATAATACATCCGTGCTGATTTGTCCATTCGTCGTTAGGAACGATATATACATTTCCATAATTGTACCAAAAACTCCTTGTTCAGCACAAACGATTCGTGCCAACAGCGATCGTGAGCGAACTCCTGGATCAAATACCTAAAAAAGCAAAGATACCCAACGCCTTTCCGTCCGTTCCTTGTTTTTGTGCTGCCAATGCCACCATTTCCATTTCGTCCAGCCACAGCTTTTGTGGTGCGCATGAAATTAAACGCCGTACTCGCTGGAAAAGCAAAAGCACAAGATCCCGCCTCTTCTAAATCACCATATCCGCTCGTCTCCTCCAATGGTATCTTCTTCCGTCCATCCACGTCCTGTGTCGTACCCCATTTCCTGTGCTTCTCGCGCTCGTTCCCTGGTTAATCTGATTCGTCGCCATGATTCCCATTTGGCCTTTTGATCGGGGGCCATCGGCTGCCCTGCGCCCTTGAGCAGCCCTCGTCTTCGCAGCCTGCGCCAATACTGCCGCCTTTCCTCGGCATTGAGTCGTTCCACCGGAACATCCTGTATTGATCGCCCATGCATGGCATCGATCAAGTCTGCTATCCAATCTTGTACTTCCTCGTGTGCCCAGCTGGCTGCTTTGCGGCCGTGGCCACTGGTCGTCCATTGATCGAACTTTACAGGGAGTGCGAATCCAAATGTTGGATCGTCATATGAATAGACGCACGGAGTTGAGTCGCAGGTTGCCGGTCGGCAGTACTTGGCGCACATGGCCGATTCAGCAGCGTACCAAACGGAAAAGAGAGTGAGCAAAAGACCCAGAAAGGTGAGCCGAAAGTGAGGTGAGTTGACGTAGAGTCGTGGAATGGGGAAGTGGAGGTAGGTCACTGTGACGGGCTGTGAGTCTGCTACGCAAGCAGGGCATTGCTCTTCATGTTCAGCCTTCACTTGTCGTGGCTTTTCATGCGTGTGAGGTTTGATAGACTTTGCAATATCCGGCTTTGTGGAGAACATCTTCTCTCCCACATGGGCAAATTGGTCCTCGAGCCTTTCAATGCCCAATTTGGCCTCGCGAATGTTGGACAGCCCTGACCAGACAGTCCTGCCCATCTTCTCCACAAGTGTGGACTGGCCCTCTGACTCTTCTTGGGCCTCCGAAGCCGACTCCTGCTTGATTTCGTCATCCACTGCTTGGAGATGACGGTCGATCTCGTCCTCTGCTTTGGTCGGTAGCTGCTCCAAAAGTTCCTTAAGCTTCGGTGATGCGTGCTTTCGCCCAGTCAGAATGTCCTCCAGATCATCCACCGTCGAGTCCTCAATGTTGTGCTGGCGCTGCAACTCTCGCAAATCGTCCTTGACCGAAGGAGGCTTGGCTGAATTTTTCAAAGGCGGCCGTTTCCGAGGCAAGGACCGTGATCGTGGCTTCTTCTCCGTCGCGGTAGTTGTTGCGCCTGCTTCGCCTTGCCTCCGATGACTTGCACCCGGCTCTGAAGCTGTGTCCTCGTCTTTTTTCCTCCACGCAAGGCTCGCCTTCTTATCGCGAAACAAATTTGCGTCCTGACAAGTCTTCCGGTCTTGGGCTTGTTGCTCCCTCTCTTTTTGTTCCTTCAGCTTTTCTTCAAATGGCTTAATGCTTCCCTCTTCCTCCTCAGGTTCAACTTTGATGGGTTTCACCGTCGCCGGCGTCTCCACATAGGCCCCTGTTACCTGAGGCGTCGGCATACTGATAAAGTCGTGTTTCTGCGGTTTGGGTGTCGCTTCAGCAATGTCATCCCTTGCCTCCTTGTCGTCCTCTGAATCTGACCGAACTGATGGCGCTCGCACAGAACCTCGTTCAGAGTAGTTGTCTGCCGGCGCGAACAGCTTCATCTCGGCCTCTATCCGAGCGGTTGGATCCGACTCTGAATGCATGCTAGACCTTTTGCTCTTAACTGACTCTGCCGAATTGGCACGTCGTAGGCCAGCAAATCCCACAGTCGGTCGCACGGCATGACCCTCCTTCTTGCTGTTGGAGTTGTTGCTGCCGCTGGAATTAGAATTCGAGGTGGACGTCGATGTGAGTGCTGACTTTCGGCCAATGTCTGTAAATCGACTGGCCAGGCTTGGTCGGGTTGCTGGTTTGATGACCAAGTCCTTCTTCCGTGGTTCAGCCAAAGCGGGTTGCTTAGACGCCGGTTTGGGTGCTGGACTGGCACTAGCAGCTCTCGCCAGCCTCTGAAGTAGCTCTCGCTCATTCGGAGGATGCTGCTTTGCATCAAGTGGTCCTGACGTCCCCGGCTCCGAAGGTTTCATGTTTTCTTGCTTCTTGCCGTAACTCTTGTACACCGTAACGGGTGTGTCTGGGATAGCCTCTCCAGTATCAGGAGGGAATCCATTGGTATTTGGTTTGGTATGTTCGAGTAAAGACGGTCTGGCCATAGCATTTTGTTCCTTGATTTCTGCTAGGCGTATGGCAGCAAGAGCCCGCTTTGATAAACCCGCTGCTTCTCGCTCTCTGATTCCGTCCAGCTTTTCATTCTTTTGTCTTGGCTTGTTCCGGTCAGGGAGTGGCATCTTCTGGTCAACTGCAACCTCTGCAGCACGAATCTGGTCCACACTCATATTCTGCCGCCTCTCTCGGAGCTTGGCTAAATTCTTGAGGTGGGCATTGCCGGGACTGGAATTGACGCCATGCTTAATCTCATCGGCTTTGATATCCTCAATTCTAGTGTTGCTGCGCTCGGGGCTACGGATTTTGGTGGGAGATCGGGCCTTGATGTCGCTTAAAATAGATGGTCGGTTTGCGAACGGCTTGTTGCTGTTAGTTCCAACTCTGATCCGTGGGCTGTCCGATACTTGCAAGTCGCCGGCTGTGAAGTCCTGGTCCAGTTCCCAAGTGAAGTCTTTGTTTGGAGATGACATGCAGAAATTTCGACGTGGAGACTCGATAGATCGGATGAGAGCGTCTTCTATTCCCGGCACCAGGGCGGGAAGTCGAGCATCTTCGCTGGAATCCACCAAAGCTTCCGGACTAAGAGCCGCCCTGGCAGGAATCGAGGTCGGCCTCGATTTGGTCCGCCATTCGTTTATGCGCTCCTGCAAACTGGGACCTGCGCCAAATCTCTTAGATGGCGCTGACTCAGTGCCCGCTTCTTCGTCTTCAAACCTCTCTCTGGATGGTTGCTCAATCTGTCGAATCGCTTCGTTCGGTCGGCCTGCTCTTGCCTTTGTGTCCAAATGATCTTCTGCCAGCAATTGTCTCGCTTGTACTTCGTCCTGTGATTGACCAGGTCTCGCGCGCCATGGGCGTGGAGCTGGACTCGGCGACCCGCCCAACCGTCCCTGTCGTTCTGCTTCCTCTTCTTCTTCCTGAGCTAATCTGAACGCCTCGGTGAGGGACAACGGTCGGCGACTTTGAAGGCCGCGGGTGGCGGAACCGGGAGTCCGATCCTCTCGCAGAGAACGGATTGCGGCGTTGCTCGTAATGGGAGCGCTTCCTCGAATATCTCCCAACTCTGATGACGCACCCTGGGGATCAGATCTTGCTCGTCGAGCTAAACTAAGGGCGCTCTTTCCAGATGCTACAGGCCGCACACCCGTTCCTACGGAGGCTGTAGCCGATCGGACCTCAAGACCATTCTCTCGGTTGCCTAACCCTCGTGCCGCAGTGTTCGTTGTACTGGCAAATAGCGGTTTTCGCTTTTCGTGGTTGACATGAAATTGTTGTGACGCAGCCTGTCCGTT
>AFRD01000327.1:0-39392 GCA_000222875.2 Periglandula ipomoeae IasaF13
CGCTTCAATTTGAGCATAAACCTAGAGTTTATTTCTAGCTTTTTACCAGACGGAAACTGTGCACCCCGTAGAGAAGCATATAAGACATGTTTGAGCAACCCGTGTTGCTCGTCGACAGCGAAACGTAACAAGGTCTAAATTTGCGATCATGCATGTCGAGCCGGTAAACGGCTTTGTCTTTGATCGAGCTGTGCACTATCCATTTCAATAGTGTCAACGGCCCATGAGCAGCAGCAGGCGCCTCAAAACGCCACGAAATTCTTCATGCATGGTAAATGGGGTCAAAAACGGTGTTGGTGATATCCTAACCACCGACGTGTCACTGTTGCGGGGAAAGCATGTGAGCACGCATTTTGTGTGAGGGAAGCGCCGCTGTTCCTCTAGATGCGGTAAGGCAGCTTCTTGCCGTAATTAAACTGTAGTAGACGACATGGAGGATGACGGTGGAAGCGAGATCTGCCGCTGTCGATGTATGTAGGAGAGAGGCGGAGATGGCTCCCAAAGCATTCCCTCCAGGTAAACCCCGCTTTCGAACAGAACAAAATGCCCTGTCGAGGAGATTTATCATTGGATTAAGCCACTGTGCCATGCTGGTATTAAGAGGGTTAGGCTTTTTGGTTGGGATCCAGTTTGATGCTAGTGGGTGTTCCAACAGATGAGAGTGGCAGTTCCATGGAGAATGCCAAAGGTCAGTTAGCGTAGCGGGAAATCGAATGGCACTTGGGAGACAAGGGCCGGGAAATGGGTGGACAGGGTCTTTCTTGAGTGGGTTGCCTGAGTGGGCATTGACATGGACATGGACGAGAGATGGGGATGGGGATGGGGACGGGGCGGGAGACGGAGGGGCGGCCGTGAGCGGATAGCAAATCAGAGGGGGCAATGAGCAATGAGAATTGAGGCATTGAGCAACAAGCATCGAACTCAACAGGTGGGATGGGAGCACTGATGAGCGAGACGGACGTTGATGGTCAAGTGCTAAGAGTGGCGGCGACTTTGAAGCAGCTGGCGAACACCATACCTTTGGGGGAGGGACGGCAGGATGGCCAATAGGCCGGGGGGGAATTGGGCGGCCAGTGGCCGAGCTCGAGTCGACAGCCCAGGCTATAGCTGTCTGGTGTTAGTCGGGAAGGGAAATAGCACCAGACTCACAAAAGCGTGGGAATCTAATACAGTACATGGATGGACATGGAGGCAGCTCCGCCGACGTGGGAGCTGCAACACTTGAGATGTGCCGCCGTCCAAATCTCCATCAGCCGGTCTTCCTTCCTGCATCAACATTCCTCACTCGACTCGACTCCCGCACATATTGTCTCGACAGGCCTGAGGGCTCTCCTGGTCGCGTGCACGGTCTGACGAGAGACGAGCTGCGAGCTGCCCACGTTGGTGCGTCGACGTTGCTCAACCTCAACCATCTGAGCAAGACTTGTGGCCTGGTGCCTTTTATCTAATATCTCGATCTCCCTCTGACCTGCCGCTGCCGTTGCCGCTCCTGCCAGACCCAGGTGGCTGCTGCCAGTAGACGTCTGGTACGTACCTAGGTACCTTGCCTTACCAGGACGTACAGTGGACTTGACCACCCGCTGCCCGCTGCCCGCTGCCCACCAAGCGCCGCCTCCTGCAGCCAGAGCTTGGAGCTCTGACCCCCTCAGCTCGCAGCAACAGGTGCATCCATCCGCATTCACCTGCTGCTCCCCACACTCTTCCCAGGGCGTCATACAAGGGCCGCAGTACTCAAGACTTCCCGGCGACTGCTACCACTGCCGAACATCGACAACCCCTCATCACTCGCCTCTACGCAGCTACCGACCTCTACAGCAACAACTCAAATCGCTGTCACCGCGTTTCCGATTCCTCCTCATCTACCATCATCTACGACGTCTGCTTTTCCTTTCAGGCAAATCTACCATAGCAGCTACTCTATCGAAAACCATACCGCTCTTCGGTGTCGGTCAATCAATCCTCCTCCCATTGTGTTCAGTACTGAACCATCCATTCAAGCAACAACATCGGCCAATTGATGGCATCTTGACTCACGGGTAATTAGGTCGTGCTGCCGCCCGCGCACACCCCAGACTCGCTGCTGATCTCGTCGTTGTGTCGAGATCTCCGGGTCTGAACCGCGCGCGTGTGTGTGCCGTGGCCGTAAACCCGTAACATCCTCCTACTTCCGCTCACTGTGACGCCAGATTGACTATCTCGATTATCTTCCTCCGTGTTTGTTTCTTTCCTCCTCACGCCTCGCTGCCAATCAAGACTCCCTCCCAGCGTGGCCCACGAGATTGGGCGCGGAGACGATTGCTCCCGATTCGCCTCCAAAAAGCATGACTGCGGATGCACGGCGTGATCAGCAGCAAGATGTCCCAGGCCGTCTTACCACCTCAGCCGTCATGCCTTCAACCACTCGCGGACGAGATCATGCCAATTCGTTTGTCAAGCGTTATCGGACCGAGATAGCTGCCAGCTCGTCCAGCGTCTTCTCTACCCTAGCCGCCTTTCCTCTCGACAGCGTCAAGACCCGTATGCAGACATATCAGTATAATGGCTTCATTGACTGCGTCAAGCACACTTATCTCACCGAGCATTTGGCAGGTTTCTTTCGAGGTATTATTGTCATGGATGCCTACTTTCTGATTTACAACACCTGAACGGCCAATGCTAACATTCATGCGTTTTATAGGTGTAATGACCCCGATGGCCAGCATCACCCTCGTTCGAACCGTATCCTTTTCCATATATCAGCGGGCAAAGCATGCATACGCCGGATGGGTCAAAAAGAACATGGGCTACGACATCCTCCGCCACGTGAACAAACCTGGCACATACCCGAACTTATACTCTGTGGCCTGTTTTGGAGCCGCCGGTGCCACAGCCGGATCGCTCATCACTTTTATCGCATGCCCTTTCGAATTGACCAAGCTCAGCGCGCAAGTGTCTGTGTTATTGGCTGAGAGAGCGGGTAATTGTCAGAAGAGCAAAGCTGTTTGCGACGAGTTATCAGAACAAGGGCACGTTGAGAACAATGGCCAACATAATAAAATACAGGGGAGTTTTGGGGCTTTACACAGGTTTTCAATTGCATTTGTGTAAGTCATGACATGGGAAGACAATGCGCGTGAACACGGAAAGGTGCATCAGCCGAACTAATACATTGGCCAACAAATAGTGCGGGATACCCTCGGTACCGGCATCTACTTTATGGTGTATGAGAGCGGAAAGCAACTCGGAACAACCATAGCGGGAGACAATCCGAACAACAAGTTGGCGGTGGTGACAGCCGGCGGCATGTGCGGACTCGTGTCCTGGGCAATGATATGTGAGTCGGCCATCACTCATGTGTCTCACAACTTTATCACACTTACACGCGATACTGACATCCTCAAGATCCCATTGACTCCGCCAAAAGCATATATCAACGGAATTCACTGCTCCATTCCTGAGGAGAAAAAGTAGAACCTGCGCCCAAGATTGAATTCTTCAAGCGCCACATGTACCGCGGTCTCGGCGTCTCCATGAGCCGCTCCTGTCTTGTCAACGCAATCTTCTTTTCGTCGTTTGAGTTTGTCAAGAAACGCATCAAGACGCTAGACGATGAGGAGAACAGCCCCACCAAGCCAAAGACCTTGTAATAACAGCAATACCTCGAAGCAACCGATATGAACAGCTGCCTTGCCCACCGCGACTCGCATAGTTGAGTCGCGTTCAACCTTTACTTGCTTTATTGTTTTCCACAAACCAACATGGCACGATGGATCCGTGCCATATGCATATCATGAAATTGGCGTTATTGCGGTCGTTTCTAACCCCTCCTTTTTTGAATCCGGCTGTATGTCTGGCACTGTTTGACAGTTTTGTGAGGACTCGGGACAGTTGCTGGACAGGGCGGAGTGGGGTCATATTATATTATACCATTTACATACCAATGTTGTCATTATCGTATCTTTTGCTTGTATTTCTGCAGCGTGCATGTATGTGTGTACTTGTGAGTGTGTTTACTGTGAACAGAAATGTCACATCACGAATTTGACATGTATCACTAGTACTCAACACAAAGTTGTACGGCCAGAATAGCCATGTCTGTGCTACCGACATGTTGGAGCCAATACAATGGTCACATACATCATATAAAACTTATGCCTCGTGAGTTAAAATCGACCAACGACGTTTGCCACAGGACAATGCCCATCGTACATGGACCTTCATGAGTTATCAAGAGGACTCTTCTTCTCTTTTGACAATATGGATTCCACGTGCCAATCAATTTCATTGAAGCTGATATCATGCAAGTCTATTCAACTGAAAAACGGCCTCCACCCATCAAACGCAATGCTTTTGAATGTTTCTACGCCTCCGACAACTCCTGCTCAACCTGCTTCTTGACCAGCTCGCGCACCTTTTCCACATCGTTCTCCACCTCGGTCACTCTCTTCTCCTTCTTATCGAGGCCGATGAACTCTGTCGGCAAGACCTTGGTCTCGAAGTCGAACCCGTCTTCGCCATTTAGGGCCTTCTCGACGGCGCCGGAGAACTTGGCCGGGTGGGCGGTGGACAGAGAGATGTGGTGCACGTCGGGGCTGGCGTCGGCGATGGATCGTGCCGTGGCGGCGGCACCGACGGCAGTGTGCGGGTCGAGGATGTAACCGAGCTTGCGGTAGGTGGCCTTGATGGTCTCAAGGGTCTGGGAGTCGTCGACGCGCTCGCTGTCAAAGTCGCGCTTAGCGCTGTTCAGGACGTCTTGGTAGACGGGGCCGAAGGAGCCCGTCGTCTTGAGCTCCTTCAGCCACTTGGAAACTTCTTGGCCAGCCTGCTTCTTGTTCCACAAGTCGTCCATGCCTGCGCTGGAGGCGAACTCGTATGCGAGGAACCATAGGAGACGCTCGAAGTTGCTGGAGACGAGAATGTCCATGGCCGGGCTGAGGGTTTCCTTGACACCCTCGACGGCGGGAGCCTGGCCTTCCTCGGGCTCTGGCTTCTTCTCGTATTTGCCGGTCTTCCAAAAGCGGTCCAGGATATCGTTCTCGTTGGTAGCGATGACGAGCTTGTCTACGGGCAGACCCATTCGCATGGCGAAGTATCCGGCAAGGATGTCGCCAAAGTTGCCGGTCGGGACGACGAATCGGACCTTGTCACCAATCTTGAAGTTGGGCGACTTCTTGACCAGTGAGAAATATGAATGGAAGTAGTAGGTGATTTGTGCCAAGATACGAGCCCAGTTGATGGAGTTGACGGCGCCAACGTTGATGGGCTTGTTGGCCTCAGGGTCAGATAGTAAAGACTTCAGGATGTCCTATTGGAGAATGTGAGTGGGACAAACGTAGCTAGTTAAGTTGGAGTGTAAATCTTACCTGGCAGTCGTCAAAATATCCCTCGATCGACAGGTTGTGAACATTCTTGTCAAGAACAGTCGTCATCTGCAGCTCCTGAATGGGACTGACACGGCCCTTGGGGAACATGATGAAGACGGAAACATCCTTCTTGCCTCGCAATCCGTAAATGGCGGCAGATCCTGTGTCACCACTGGTGGCGCCCACGACGGTAAGGTGATGGCGGTCTGTTGAGCCAGGTCAGCATGCCATGTCTCCTTCCCTTGGAGCGGCCAACACTGTCTGGAAGAAGAATTGCAGCGACTCGACACACAAGGATACAGTCTTCATTCCACAGTGGGGGATTGCGACGACTTAACAGCACTTACCACGTCCAGTCTTGCCCTCGTTTTTTCTTACGAGAAAGTACTCGAACAGATTGCCCACGAATTGCAACGCGACATCCTTAAAAGCGAACGTGGGGCCGTGGAAGAGTTCGAGGAGGTAATGATTGCCATCGAGATGGACGAGCGGCGTAACCTCCTTGTTGCGGAAAGTCAAGTAACTTCGGCTGATGATGTCTTTGAGGTCGGCCGAGGGTATTTCAGACGGGGAGATATATAGCGACAGGATTTGATACGCCAAATCGGAGAAACTCAAGTCTTTCCAGCTTTGCCATGACGTGGCCTGGGGGATCTGCTCGGGGATATACAAGCCGCCATCGGTGGCCAAACCGCGCAACACGACTTCTTCAAAGGAGCACTAGGTGAATGGAAGTAGTCAGTTAATTAGGTCCTCAGTAAGTAAAAAACAACTGCTCTGTTAACCCGGAAGGAACTTCTGTCGCTGAAAAGACCAATTGCCTCTGTGCATAGGCGAACAAAGACTGTGCGGCCCGGTGATGGCGCATGTGATAAGGTTTGTTTCTTACATCGCTGTCCTCACCACGAGTACTCAGGTAGCGTTGAGACGGATTATGAGCGCTGCTGGCGCCATTTGGAACACCGTTCTGTGCCATTGTGTTCTGCGATGCCCAAGTGTTGCGAACAACGGTACGTGAGTCAACTCCGCTGGCGGGCTGAGAGGCTCAAAGATTCAAAGGTCAGAAAGTCCAAGTGTTGAGAAGAGGCGGGCTGGAATCGGTGGCGATGGGGGATGTCGCTGCGTACGGCCAAGGAGGGGCAATGCGACAGGGTACAAAGAGTGCTAAATAGTCTGTTTAACTGCTCGAAAACGGACTCGCAAGACAGGCAGGGGGGAACCGGAAAACATGCAAACCCGAGTCACGAGATTGTCTGGGTAACAGACAGGTCGAGGATCGCAATTGACAGATGTCGGCGTGGTCCAAACACAAATGCAATGCAGCAACTCGCGCCAGCAAAGGGACCAAGCAAAAAAAAAAAAAAAATTCGAAGCGCGGTGCGCACGCAAGAGTCAGACAGGCAGTGAGCAGTGAGTGAGTGTGGAGTGTGAGTGGCTGCGAGTCCCTTCGTGCCTGCCTCCAACGTCCTCATCGGTCAAGGCTCGGAGGGCCCCGCTTCCAGAACAGGACTAGTGCGGGGTGTTTCTGCAGTCTGCTGGGGTGCCATCAGTGCCACGGCAGCAATAGTCGTCGTCCAGGCCGACGTCGAGTCATCATCAGCTCAAGCCGTCCACACGGCAATATTACCTCCAATGCTCTGCAAGTTGTCGCATATATTTGTTGGTTGGCATTTGAGATTCTACGGTCAATGACGCCTGGCCAAGCCTGCTGTGCTGCTGCCATGTCACGTAATATTGCACGTGCCAATTCTTGTCACTTTGGGCATACTGCAGTGACAACGACAACAGCTGCATCACTGGTAGACATCAACTGCTGTGCTGGTCCAACCACCATTGATTTGGACTTGTGGTGTTTCGTAGCTTCGTCGTCAACTACCTAGGTATATTGACGAGGTTGGCTCTAAATTGGAGACAGCTCACAGAAATCTGACGGAAAGGCCGTCGACGATCTCCAAACAGAAACACCCGAGACCTGATAGCTACAGTAAGCTCCTCAATCATCCCAGTCCGTTGCTTGTCCGCTTCATTACACATCAATCACAGTGCTTGTTAGTACATCCCATTTCACAGTTGCCAAGACCAGTGCAACATAGCGTGAAATTGAGCTGGCTGTTTGCTGGCTTCAAATTGACCGTTTATGCAATCTAAAGTGTATGACTGTGATTGTTGGCCCGTCACGGCGAAAGTGCAGATCGACGTTTCACACAACTGTTCACAAGGAACAAGGAGAAAACAGCTTGAGCCATTATATATCTTCAGGCCCCAATGCAGACCGTGATATTGATAACGGCTGAAAGAAGCCATGCTATGACTGTAAATGCCACCGGTCCAGCGTGTTAAGCCCACACGTGTTGCCGCCAATATGCTCAGTCATGAAGTTGTACTTCTGTAGGGCACATACTTTGTCCCTGTTTCTTGTGTCATCAATCATGTCTTTTTCATGATTCATTATTCTCGCTGCCTACATCATTTTCGGATGACCTTCAGCAGGGGAGCAATTTTGGTTTTCTTACTCAAACCAACTCTATATATCTGTCGGCCAGCACTGCCTGGTGCAATCACCTCTCTCTTGATTGTCGTATCCTTCTTGGCCAGGGTAACGTCATCTTTGGCTCCGGCTGCTGGTATTTCTTGTTGCTCCAATGTGTCGTTCAGATTTGTGTCAGTAGCTTTCGGGGTGTGTGGTGTCACGAGCGCTGCATCGCCCATGTTGGTTGCTTCCTGTGCGTGCGCTCTTTGAGAAACAGAATCAGTCTTTGTGGATGCCCAATATTTATCATCCGCTTTGCTTTCTTCCTCTAAGACGACCGTCTCTGACTTTTTTGGTCTCCCTCGCTTCTTCTTGACTTTCGAAGTTGCGCTATTCTGCTCTTCTGTTGATGGTGCCTCCACCACCTTTTTGGGCCGTCCCCTCGGCTTCTTCGATTTTGTGATGGCCGATTTCGATTTCTCAAGTTGAAAAGCGCTTTCTTCATCTTCCTCTTCAGGCCGGTATTCTTCATCTAATGTAACGACTGCGCTTATCCTTATAGGCGAAGATTTCGTTTCGTGGGTCTCATCCGCCTTTACCGAAGGAACGGCCGCTGGTCTTTCTGGAGTTGGAGCCTTCAGAGAAGATTGCAGGTTCGAACGCGGCGTATTAATATTGGTAGCAGTTCCACTCGACCGGACATTGATGCTACATTGTTTCAAAGGCTGCGTTGGTGATAATGACGAGGGCAGGTTGACTGTTGAGTACTGCTCCTTCTGACTGGACGTGAGTGTCTTTGGTGCGACATGAAGATACACGTCGCTTTCGATGGGTAAAGTTGACACTAAGTCGTCAGGATGAGAATCATCATCTGCGTCGGTTTGGACGCGCCTCCTCTTTCTGAAATTCTGGGCGGTGATGGGCTCGTCGTCAGGGCTAATATATCCTATATCGTCCAATTGACGACGTAGACCGCGAGTGATTTTTGTCCTTGTGTTGGTTTCAAAATTTCTCCTCGTCGACAATCTAGGTTTTGCGGCTTCTGGGCTACTTGGGACATCCCAAGGACTCCTCTCATCTTGAGCTTCAGTATTGACAACACGCTCAAAGCCTTGGTCGAAAGAGACGAAGTCTGTAGCTTCGCTTTCTCCTGTCAAATTAATCGCTCCTTGATTTGCAGATTTTTCATTGGCCGCAGCTTGTTGTTCCATGAAAACATTGTTGAAGAAGCTCGGGTCTGTTGACGCAGACTGGGTGTCAGGGCCTGAGGATGAGAAAGGAGCATCCTCGGTGTCATTGTGCAATGCATGGGCCGGAGAATCAGCTTCCGAATCGTCTCCATCGGAGTCTGCAATGACTTGCGGCGTCATCTCAATGAGAAAGGGGGTGGAAGTTAATGATTACATATTTTAGACTGCATCTTGTGGCAGCAATCCATGATTCCATACGCGACGCCGGAACACGCGCCGCCAAAGGCCACGCGAGTGCACGTGACACCCTCAAGAACTCACAGATCGCAGGGTAGCACTTACTTCAGTAATGGATGACGGGCTGCCACATGGCGGTTGTACAACATGTCTACACAATGCTCTTTCTTCAGGTTTCCTGGACCTAATGCAGTTGGTGACCCTTTGTCAAATGCATCCTCACCTCTAAGGCCTAACCAACATCACTAGCAACGAAGCGACGGCAAATGTCATTGCGTACCTCCTCTACTCTTCAAAATGATCCTTCACCATGCTGGAAGTCAAATTTTGTTCTTTCTGCGATGACCCAAGCGTTCCCGATTGACCTCATGACGGGCCACCTTTTTCATGCTTAGTCTGACCTATTTGTCGCTCACCGACAGAGTACGGGAATGAAGGTATTCTGATCAGTGATACGCTCAGCAAACCGAAATGAGAAAAGCACATAATCGGAGCGACTGGAGCAGGGTGTCCAAATCAGACACAGGCTGCATACATAGCTCTAGCCACTTTTTTTCGGGCACCTTGGAACTGGCCGGGGATGCTATGCATCTGCATCTGCAATGTTCATCTGCCGCGATTGGGCGCCCGCTTCCAGGACAAACGGTTGGGCAATTGTCCTGGGATCTTGAACAAACGGTCCCAAGGGCTGTTATGAAATGCCTGCCACCCCTCATGCTTGAGCTGTCGATTATTGCCGCCTAAGTTACTTCCGTGCCTTGAGTTTCGACAAGGCGGCAGAATCCTAGACTGGCATTCGACGCTGATGCACCATGCTGCCCTGTGTTCAGGATCAAATGCAGACAAGACCTGATTCTCCTGCTGGCCTTAGCCAGGTGGGACCCTACACTCCAAGCACCCGTCAGCCCGACGAGACACGACAGCGTTGGACGAACGATTGGTTGACGGACCCAGATGCTCCAATATCGTTTTCGACTATTTCGTACGACAACCATGATGCAAGGGAAGAGGCTATAGCAGGGGTTGATAGCATACATGAGGGAATGTTATACTTGTATAAAACAAGCTGCAATAACGCTATAAGTTACGCAGATTCCTTTTGTGGAAAAGCTTCTCTTGGAGGTGACACTATCTCCGATACGGGGTATGACGATAGCTCCTTCGACCGGTGGCTCGATTTCGGGTCCGATGGAGCAGAAGACTGAGATGCGTCCTTGACACAGCGTTCTGAGGAATCCAAACGAGCTTGGGACGGAATTCGCCGTGTGCTAAGCGGCCTAGACGACCAAATCCGCCGACTAGATCTTTCCAACTCGGGAATATCGTCACTGTCTGCAAAGAGCCTTTTGACTACTTATGCGAACTCCAAAAGTGTATGCAGCACAGGCCTATTCGTTTATCGAGACGCACTCGAAGCATGTGATCCAGAATGCCTCGTGGAGATAATTGCCGCCACGAGTTTAAGCTACGTCATGTCAAACTTGCTCTGCTCGCAAGGGAAAATACAAAAGCAGGAGATTCTCTCTGGCTGCCACCACTGGCGGAACTGCATCAGGGATGACCACGACAGAAGAGTGTTTGATCACTTAGCGCAATCACTATGGCCAGACATCAGCTTCAATGGTTTAAACGAAACGACGTTTTCTGACGGAAGTTTCAGCCAGAGTCACCGCGAGAATGCGCTGGACGTGATAAGAATTTCCAACCAAGAGAACCACTTCTATGCTCTCTGCCCATTGCTTGGCCTGTATTCTCAACCCGTCCCACCTGCGGGTGTTGATCCTCGAGAAATCTTCCGGTACACCGATCAGCCAATTCCGGGCTACACTGGAGCACCTACTAACAGCGAACCGCCATCAAATTACGTCCTTGATGCGTTGCCCACTTCACTGGAACTGCAAATGCCGGAAAGCACCATTCCTGAAGACGGTCATATTCAGCAGGAAGGCGAAATTTCCAGTTCAGATTCGGCCTCAAGCAGTGCGAGTTCTGGATTGCTGCAAACCATCATGTTCAAGTCAGCTCTTATGTTTATCAACAAGACGGGGAAGTTCTTCTACAAGTTGCCACGGCGAGGAAGATTGGCGAGTGGTCGCAGAAAAGGCTCTGTATTCGCAATAGAGCGTTCCAAATCAGAGAATAGGCTAAGAAAAGAATACCTCGATCCGCTCAAAGTAGCTGCCAGGTCGACGCCGAGTTTCTTCGGCCTTGTATACATGGCCAAAACGTTCACCACAGCTGGACTACTCCATGGCCGGGAGGCAATTCAAGAGTATCTGTCAGTCAGGTCGAAGGTGAGAAGTTTATGTAGTTCTACTGAAAGTGTCACGCTGACTCGGAACAGATATACCTCGATACTGTAGTCGAGCAGAGGGATTTCATGCGGTTGATAACAGACCCCTTCCAATTTCAGCGAACACTGATTGCCACCTCTCACCCGCCACCGCTGCAATTATCCTGGCTGTACTAAAACTCTCAGCACCGCGTCCGGCATGTCCAAGCACAGAAGAAAGCATGCCCTCAACGCCAGGAAAATCGCCTGTCCCAGTCGGACCAGCCGCACTGGTCAAAAAATGCGACTATGAAAACGATCGGCGCGATCTGGTTACGACAGCATTTCATCAAGCATCATGGTTCTAAGTTGCCACCTTGTCTCGAGGAGAGACGAAGAAGTCGCACACAGCGCAAATAAAGATCGATAATGGAGATATACACCATACGTTTTATCCAATGTTCTTGTTTCCTGAAGGCCGATGGGCCGAAGCTGGGAAACTACTCGAGGAATCATCCTCACCTTTACGTTTAAACCGACGTGAGTCCTGCGATACGGCTGTCGGTTGTTCAAGAGGAAGGAACAGAATGCAAGAAAGCATACAAGCATTTACACTCTGTCGAGGTCGTAACAGAGATCGCGCGAGTGCTTCGCTTACAACAGTATGAGAACAACAACAGTTACAACAGCAACGTCCAGCAAATCATTTAAGCAATGATGCTTCTGAAGCTCTTTTTTTTTACGAATTACGAAGCCAGTGAAATTGAAAGGAAATCTAGTGTGTTGCCCAGGTTGAATCGGGTATATTGATCAAGTACATCTGCTTGCTCCTAGGTAGTACCAAGAAAAAGCAATAAGGCCGGGCGAGCCCATCGCCAGACCACAAAAACGCCATCATGTTGAAGAAAATCTCGTCATCAGGGATCAATAGTCCATTCTATTTCTTTGTTCTGATTTGTCCTCGTGGAACAATGCCCCGAGAGAAATGTTTTCACTCCCAATCGGGAATGCGTGCTAAACGCATCTAATGTTGAATGCTCGCCATAAACCGCATGCCCAATCCAGTTCCTTGCCCTAAGTTTTTTCATAAACTTTTCGGGATGCAGTTAAAACACATCTTTTAGTCATCACCCCATCCTGTTAACGCCGATGTTGAGATCGTATCCGGCTCATATAATAAAGGAAAATTTTGTAACAGAAAATCAAAAGTCCTCGTTGTACATACAAGTCAACACGAGGTATCATAATTATTGTAAACAGTATTCATCCCCCCACTGCCCATTCCCACGTGGTATCAATTAAGCCACTGTGATGAGTGATTTATTTGGCGTACTTGGTGCGGTAGAACTTGGCGGCGTTGACCATGTTCACCAGAGCCTCCTTGGTCTCCTTCCACTGACGGGTCTTGAGACCGCAGTCAGGGTCGATCCAGAGCTGCTCAGGCTTGAGGAACTGAAGCATCTCCTCGATGCGGTCACGGATCTCCTGCTCGCTGGGGACACGGGGAGAGTGGATGTCGTAGACACCAGGTCCGATGTGTCGAGGATAAGCAGAGTCGACGAAGACGCGGAGCAGCTTGGCATCAGACTTGCTGTTCTCAATGGACAAAACATCGGCATCGAGAGCGGCGATGGCGTGGAAGAAGTCCTGGAACTCGGAGTAACAGAAGTGGGAGTGGATCTGAGTGGCGTCCTCGACACCGGCGGTGGACAGTTTGAAAGCGTTGACAGCCCACTCGAGGTAAGCATCACGCTCCTTGCCAGAGCGGAGAGGGAGACCCTCACGCAGAGCAGGCTCATCGACCTGGATGACGTCGACACCGGCCTTCTCGAGGTCAACAACTTCATCGCGGAGGGCGAGAGCAAGCTGCTGAGCCTGGACAGACTGGTGGACGTCGTCACGAGGGAAAGACCATCGCAAGCAAGTGACGGGACCAGTAAGCATACCCTTCATGGGCTTGCTGGAGACAGAGACGGCGTACTTGGACTCTTTGACAGTCATGGGGGCAGGTCGGGAGATGTCACCGACAATGATGGGAGGTCGGACGCAACGCGAACCGTAGCTCTGAACCCAGGCGTGGGTGGTGAAGGTGTAGCCGTTCAGGCGCTCACCGAAGTACTGAACCATGTCATTACGCTCAGGCTCACCGTGGACGAAAACGTCGAGGCCAAGCTCCTCCTGGATCTTGACGTTCTGCTTGATCTCCTCCTCAATGAACTTGTCATACTGCTCCTCGGTGATCTCACCCTCGGTGAACTTGTTTCGCTGAACACGAATCTCGGAGGTCTGGGGGAATGAACCGATGGTGGTGGTGGGGAACAGGGGCAGGTTGAGCTTCTTCTGCTGAGCGGCAATACGAGTGGTGAACTCGGACTGGCGCTGGTGGTCCTTCTCTGTGACCTTAGACTGGCGGTCCTTGACCTTGGGGTCGTTGGTTCGGGAGGAGGTTGCGCGAGCCTGCATGGACTTGGCGTTGGCCTCAAGCTGCTCGCGGACGGAGGCAGGGCCCTCGGTGACAGCCTTGGCGATGATGGCAATCTCAACGGCCTTCTCGGAGGCAAATGAGAACCAGTCAGCGACCTCAGGGTCAAGCTTCTTCTCGCTGGCAAGAGTGTGAGGGGTGTGGAGGAGGGAGCTGGAGGTGGCAACAATGACACGCTCCTTGCCGAGCTTCTGAATAGCAGACTCGACGGTCTCAATGGCACGCTTGAAGTTGGTCTTCCAGATGTTACGGCCATCAACGACACCAGCAGAGAGAATGGTCTTGGAGCCAATGGCACCGGCGACGGTCTCAAGCTGCTCAGGGTTGCGGACGAGATCGATGTGAACGGCATAGATGTCCTTGGGCAGGAGATCCAAGTTGTGGACGATGTCATCGAAGTAGGTGGTGAAGACGAGCTTGGGGATCTTGTCACCCAGGCTGGCGAACTTCTCGTAGGCAGGCTTGAAAGCGGCCTTGGTCTTGGCGGGGAGATCGAAGACGAGGGTAGGTTCATCGATCTGGACAGTCTCGGCACCAGCTTCCTTGAGCTTGACAAGGAGCTGCTCGTAGACGGGCAGAAGCTTGTCGAGCAAGTCGATGGGGTCGACAGACTGACCACGGTCGGCCTTGCCGAGGTGGAGGAAGCTCACGGGACCGACGAGGACGGGTCGGGTGTTGATGCCAGCATCCTTGGCCTCAACGAACTCGTTGACAGCCTTGGGGCTGTCTACCAGCTTGAAGGTCTGGTTATCCTGGAGGGTAGGTTTGACATAGTGGTAGTTGGAGTCGAACCATTTCACCATTTCCAGAGAGGGGACGTCAATGCCGCCCTTCTGGTGACCACGGCCCATGGCGAAGTACTGGTCGACGGCGTCGAGGCCATCCTTGGTGTAACGCTCAGGAACAGCCTGGAGAGTGTGTTAAATGGTGGTGATGCGTTAGGGAGACGAGAAGCTACTTACACCGAAGTCTTGGATCTGGTGGAGGACCTGATCGTACAGGGCGAAGTCGTTGCTGGGGATGATGTCGACACCAGCATCCTTCTGGATCTTCCAGTGAGCAAGACGCAGGCGCTTGGCCTCAGCGAGGAGGTCAGCCTGAGAGATCTTGCCACCCCAGTCTATCGCGCATGTTAGAGCCCGCTTCACACACATTTTCACAGCTTCCCGGGGTATGTGGCTTCACTCACAAGCCTCGGTGGCCTTCTTCAGGTCACGCAGGACTCCCATACGAGGGAAACCGAGAACCGCTGACTGAACCATCTTGACGATTGACGCCTAGGGTCTCAAATATGTAATTGGTATACTTAAAAGGCTCTAAGTGTTGAACATGACAACTGTTAGTCGTTTGAGCACAACGGGTGAGATCAATGCAGCCACATCACAGCTGCAATGGCAGAACGAGGGGGGATGCATGAGTGAATGCTCACCGGATAATACAGAGCCTCGGGTATCACAGTGAATCGACCAGTTGAGACGACTCTGTGAAAGGGTATCAAGAAATGGGTGAAAGAAGAGTTTGGGAAGAGAAGGAAGAAGGGAAGAAAAGTTGAGAGGAGATGGGGAGGGGAAGAAATAAAAGGAAGCGCAGAGTGTAATCTAACAGGTTGCGTGGTATTTGGCTGGCGGGCCACCGACAAGCGACAAGGCGTGAGGCCAGCTTGAGCCCGAGAAAAAAAAATGGCGCCGAAAGCGGGGGAGGGGTCAAATCTGGGAGCAACTTGGTGGGAGGTGGAAGGAAGGAGCCAGGCAGAGACGAGACACAAGACAAGACAGAGAGACCCGGTCAGGGACCAGACCAGGGGGTGGGTAAAGCAGCCACGGGATATGACTGGCGACCAAGCAAAGGCGAAGAGGGTTTGTTGAGCGCGTGCAATCCTTTATATGCTATATTCTTGACACAGCATAGTCGGCGAACAAGATTATTTATGCTCAATATGATAACCTACAGTTTTCCATCTACAGATTCACTCTCTATAACGCATGTGCAACAGAGAATTATGCAATACCGTAAGGGATGAAATCGTACAAAAATGTTCGAGGACCGACAGTCGAGTGGGTCCATTGAAGTGGCCAAAGAGCTACAATTGTCGTAGAATCCTGCTGAAAATTTACGTTGGTCGTAACTGCTGGCCTTGGTAGACCGGGAACAACCTCAAACCGTGCATTTGCCTGGTCAATTGAAGCGACAACATTCAACTCCTGGGCCGCATTGATTCGTTCTGGCGGCAAACGAGAGAACATTTGATCCCTGGGCTGTGCTTGGAGGGGTAATTGCATGTGCATGTCGCTGTTTGGAGGGGTTGGCGGACTGCATGGGAGCTGACATTATACTGTACAGTACAGGACCAGCACTCAAAACCTCGGGGCAAGGATAGAAGAGAATTGTGAGACCTGCCATCTGGTCGCCGCGATGCTTCAGTGCCTCAAATACCTAGGTCCTGTCTAGGTACTGTAGACGAGGAGCTCTCTCTGCTGGTCAAAAGCCAGCCACCATGGAGCCCCGAGCTCGACGTCCTGTTTCCGACCACGGAACGCAGCTGCCCCAGCGGTCGCCCAGTTACGGAGAAGAGCCCCCATAGGCTCCAGAAGGCCCCAGTGGGCCCCCGCCGCTGCCCCTCATCCACCCAACTTTGTTCCGGCGTTGCAGCGCTGGCCCATCACCTAATTATCACCTATCAAGCCGTGCCCCTCGACCACACGTTGCCTCCTCTGCCATTCGTGGATCCATCCTGAGAAGACTTTGCCAATTGCGCCATCGCCGCTGCTTCCTTCGTACCATTTGCTCGCGGGTGTCTCTGTTGCTGATGCTAATGCTGGAATTGCCAGGTATTATGGCACGGTAAGCACCAGCCAGAACCCTGGAGATCTCGGGCCCGTACAGAACCAATTCCTGCATAAATAATTCCGGCCAGAATCGGCGTCCGGAATTTTCCTTTCGAATTGTCGTGCTCCATGCCCCCCGGCCACCTAGAATGCCCGACCCGGAGGTGAGAATGTCCGATGAAGAATAAGAATGAGCCTCGCTCATTTTCCAAGCTCGATTCTCCATCACGTTCACAGGAGAATGTGAGTGAGCCACGGTATTAACTACCTGGGCCATACATACAGTACAGGTCAGCGAGCAAGACCTCAACAAGACAAGACGGAATTATACTGTACATAGTTTTCTGCTTGTCTGATATGCACGATATGGTATTATCGTGTGGAGCAGCAAGACTGTTCCCACGACCCAAAACGCCCCGTATCGGGTCTGGTGCTAGCTCGTCATTTACTACGTTGACCCCGTCATCCTGCTGAGAGCCGTTTGCTCCCGTATTCGTAATTGCATCGCCCTTCTGTGCCGGCCGACGGTCCGTCGCCGACTTCCTCCAGGCGACGGCTTTTGACAAAAAGGAACAGATCAAGTCGGTGTATATGGAACCAGTGTTTCTCAAAACCCGTTCTTGCAACCATTCGTCGTGATTGCATTATTTGAGCTTCAACCAAGTACTTGGAGGTCCGAGGCTCTGACTTTGTGCACCCAGACGCTTTCGCAATAGTGAATGCACCAAGTTACTCTATCATCACACTTTTCACGATAAGATCAATAAGGGTTCCACTGGGTCCAATGAGTTTGGATTTCGCCCTCCTTGAAGAACACTCTGCTACGTTATCAACAACAATGTCCTCAAGGAGCTACTCGGATCAATTACTGTGGAGGCAAGAATTGCTGGCGGCAGGGCTGTCAAGACTGAATTTCTGGGGATGAGAGCAGGAAGGACCAAACCACGCCATTGAGACTGCCCTATTCGATCGTCCTTGGCAGGCCAGCAACGCATGACCTCTTTGCAACGATGTTGATCAAGAAACTGCGTGCTCTCGAGTGCGCAACCTACCGACTCGATCCCGGGAGCAGGACTCAAAGGACAACAAGATCATTCGTGCCCCCTGCCCGACACCACTCGCCTAGATCACAAACTGAATTGCAACCTATGCCCGGTTGCCTGCAATCTTCTTTCTGGAGAAGGAAAAATTGGACTAAGTGAGAACCCGAGGGCTATGCGAATCGTTCAGCCCCTTGGCATCCGACAGCCATGCATTCTTTGTGGTGTTGCAGTCCACGCCAAGGTCGACTCAAAAAGTCGAGCTTCACGTCCATTTTCAAAACGTCGCGAAAAAACCCTGTGGTCAACACAAGTAATTCCCAAATAGCCAAAACAGAGTTGAAGAGCGAACAAGTCTCGCCTTTTGGCAGACCCATCGAGTTATGCCAAATTTCCGAAAGCCACGCAGACACAGAAGACGCCA
Organism: Periglandula ipomoeae IasaF13; assembly: GCA_000222875.2. Lineage (NCBI taxonomy): Eukaryota > Fungi > Ascomycota > Sordariomycetes > Hypocreales > Clavicipitaceae > Periglandula > Periglandula ipomoeae. The sequence goes on from AFRD01000327.1 coordinate 18,283, forward strand.
GGCCGTCCTTGTCCCTGTCGCGCACAAACACTTTCGAAAGCATCAAGGCAAGAATGATCAAGCATTTGTCACAAGAGAGTAGCTCGCGGCGACAATCCAGAGTGTCCATTGGGCACAGCGACGAGAAACTGGCAAGACGAGCAGAAGTCCGGCGATTGAGACAGAAACGCATCCACGACGAACTGAACGGGGACGATGAACAACACATGCCTGGTGTTGAATCAAAGCACAGTAGCACTCGACAGCTCGCTCCATTTGTTGACTTGGGGAGCCCACGAAGTGGCCCTAGAGACACGATTGAGTTCACTGTCGATGACTGTGCCGTAACATCCAGTCAAGGCTCTGACCTCTCATCCTCTCAATGTAGTGAAACCTGCTCTGTGAGTTGCTCGCCAGATGCGCAAGCTGGCAGAGTTTGCTTGAGGACCGGGTGCAGCCTCCCATTGGAGACACAATCTGACATGGACGACGTTCCAACTCGCACCAGTCCCTTTCGAGGCCCTCTACCTGAGACAAAGTGCGCATCGTTGGTATCAATGTCACCCCGCCCTTCGAGTTGTGAGCCTGGCTCATCCCGTATGGAGAGGGTCCTGGGATGGGAGAGTGATTTCAACATCCGGCATGGATCGCATGCTTGGGACGATCAAACTGCCCTGGGCGTGTGGCTCATCACGCAAGACATGAAGCTGGATGATAACCCAGCAAACCAACCGGAACAAGGCGTTCCAGCAGGACCTAATCCAGCGCACCAGCTCCCCTCAACAGTTCGTGATATCGGCGGCGTAGATAGCATCATGGAGTCTTCGTTCTCTAAATCGGACGGAACCAGCAATGCACAGGCACACTCCCTGCATTCGGCTGATGTAGAAGAGACAAAGCTTGAATCTGGCGATACTCATACTGAGGAAAATCCATTTGATCAAACAACCTGCCTCAAATCAGAATTTTCCACAGGCGAGAAAGCGAGAGACAGGATCTTCGAATTACCCGTCTGTAATACCCAGCGTTGATTCAAGCCTCTCCGTCACTGAAGCACATAGCTACGTTCTCAGCCAAGAGGACATAGAGAACCTTGAACTTTCCCCGATTCGTTGTACGTTTGTCACTATCGAAAACAAAAATGCATTTGACTGATGGAGCAGTGTAGGGTATAGGAGGCTACCGACTTGGAAGGACCCGGGCCATTCTGAAGGCAAGAGTTCGTATACTACCGCCGAGGAGCAGTTCCTTTCAAATACTGCGGATGAAAACGATATTTCAGAGCTTCTAGGTGCTTACATCACTACATCTGACGCACCGGGAAAATGCCCAAGAATCCGGCAAGCACCAAATCTCAACAAACCTTTACCAGCGCTCATTCCCTCAGGAGGCTCCGAGACCGAACTACGTGTGTCCTCTGGTCAGTTCCGAGCAGCTGTCGCGAACGAGTCGCAAGGAACACCAAAACGAACATCTCTCAAACAAAAAATTCAACAATCCCTGTCTGGTCTCTCGAAGCGGTCGGACAATAACACCGCAGACACATGACTTTCAGTATCTTATATAAACAAAGGACCATGAAGGTCGATGCCTTTGCCCAAGCACAGCGCGCAGCAAGCGGTGAACCGTCTCATGGGAATGAAACGATGCTTTTCTCGGTATTACCGCAACAGCTACATGCCTAGGCGACTGCCAGAAGCAAGATTGGACGACAAGCAATTCTAGCCTTGCTGTTACTTCCACCATTGCCTTCCAGAACATAGCTATGCGATTATATCTTATATACTAAGTCTAGTCACTCGATCTGCACTCAATAAGCCCTTGCTGGATGGGCTGCTGTCACGGCTGGTAATTTATGCATGGGTAGCCTCAAGACTCTTTTCTGCACTTGAGTGCAATAGTCTCATTTGCGTTTGTGTGAAACATTAAAATTAAAGGGCTCACGGCGACGAATCTTGTCAAGTAGTTACTAGAATTACTATTACTTTATCTGATGCCATGATATTCCCCATTGAACGCCTGCGTCCACTGTTCCATGCAAGAACGAGAACCGAAGTGCTACTACCCTGCTCATCAAATCGTCCATCCAGCTTGAATATCCCAAGCCAGCCACTTCTGTTTTACTATCCGTCCGATCGAGCTACTCAGATCGTTGCTCTGTACTGTTCTACTGTTACTTGCCTGTCTTTTGCCCAGACTCCTTCATTTTCCGCAACGCAATACAAAACTGAGACCGATCCCGAATCGCCTGTCCCTTCCAGAGGAACACAAACGGGATGACGCTCATCGCGGCACTCAGACCGCCCAGCACTGCACACGCACCCGAAATACCCAACTTGTCAAACATGGTCTTCGTAGCAAGCGGAAGCACAACAGCAAGGACAGACCGAGAGGTTGAGGCAGCCGCATTTGCGGACGCAGCGTAGATCTCGTACGCATCCGTCAGATAATTCAGCAGCGTCATGAAGATCAGTTGGAAGCCCATTCCGAAGGGCAACCCCGCGAGCATAGGCACCACGAAGGGAATGGACGAGCGAGCGGTGAAACCCAGCCAGAAGAGCGAGATGACGAAGAGGGGTCCTCCGATCATGGCGAGGGGCACACGGCGGTATTCATCGCTCTGTGTCTATTTTGGGTTCCGAGAAGCTGCTCTCGCGACATAGTTGTCCCAGCACCAGAAAGAGGCCATGGAGAGGCATGCACCGGCCCCGATGGGGAGGTAACACAGCCCCGTTATGCCAGGGGACAAGTCGTAGTGGTGAAGGAAGATGATGATGGGGAAGGCCTGGAAGGACATGTAGAAAATTGCATAGACGAAAGCGAGGTAGGCGCATGTTGCGGCAACGATGGGCTCAAAGAAGAGCATGCGAAAGGGCCGGGTGAGGACCTTGCTGATGAGCTGGAAGAGATCGATCGTCTCGAGGTCACGGGGGGCGACGACGTTGGACGAGTGACCGTTCTGACGGAGCTTGCGCGCGCGGCGGCTGAGAAGGATGGGGTGGTACGTTTCCGGGAGGAGGAGGAGCATGATGAAGGTTACGACGGCGTAGATGAGGGCGATCCAGAAGGCCCAGCGCCATCCGATTGTTGGTGAGGCGAAGCCTGATACTATGGGTCCGAAGATTGGCCCAAAGACGGTGGTCTGGGAGGTTTGTTAGCCTCGTTGTTGCAAGCATAGGGAAGTATGGTTGGAGATGTGATGAAGGGCTGTAAGGTCTTACAACTAGATACGCAGAGTAGGCTTTGCCCCTGGTGCGAGCATCGCCATATACATCCGCCAATATACCCGCCGCAACGGCAATGGGCGCACTCGCAAACACGCCACAGCACAATCGAAATCCCAAGAGGGATGACCACGTCGGAGATAAGGCACACGCCATGGTGAAGAGTGCGAAGGCGGCGAACGTCACGGCCGTGAGAAGCTTTCTGCCAAACTGCTCACTTAGAGGTGCCCATATCACGGGTCCGAAGACGTAGCCCAGGAGGAAGATAGAGATTGGCAGCACTTTCTGCTCTTGCGACTTTTGGCCGAACTCATCCGTCATCTGGGGAATTGCCATGCACGGCAGGGCGGAACCCATGGTTGAGTTGGTGACGAGCATGCATATTACGGTGAGGGCTTATGATTTCTTGAACTATCGGGAGTGTATTAGCTAGTTATTCTATGTTTGCAGAGTCGGAAAGTCAAGAACTGACAAAGGACCAGTTGTGTGGGTTTTCGGGGTCGTTGACTTCCCAGCCTATGACAATATAATTGGAGTCGTCGCGAGTTGTTGGCTGGATGGCATTGAGAGGGCTTGGATTGGCGGGCTTGTTCATGAAATGGCCGATGCGAGGAGAGACATCGCCGCCTTCGGAAGCTGTGACGCTGCTCGCCTTGGAGCTCTGTGGGAATTTCTCATCTGGATTAAAGTCAGCAGATATTTTTGTATTGGCGGGAGAATAGCGGAATGTATGAATTTGAAAACAAGTTGCAAGGCGATCATACCGTTTCGAGGACTGAAGTTGGAGACCAACGTCTCATTAGATTGGTTTTTGGCCATGCTAATGGGACCTATCGAGTCAGGCACGGAGTCAGAAATAACTTTTGCCTGTACGTCAACCGGTGACTTTTCATAGGCATTGCCACAAAAACTGATGAAGTGTTCAGAGAACGGAGAGATTGTGATTGTGATCTAGAAGGTGCAGGTTATCAACCGAGCGGGCAGTGCAAGATGAGGATTCAGATCTCAGCATCTAATACATGGGGTAGGGTACAAAGGGAGATGGCACCCATGTTATACTCGGCTCGACTTTGTCTCAGCAGGGACCGGAGGCTTGGTTGTTGGAGAGCTCGTGTTACACTGTAATTAGCATCACTTTTGGCTCGTCGCAATATGCCAGGATCATCGGCTTGATCTCATCTGCCGCTGCCTCCCCACACAATGTTCCCCAAGCCGTCCTACCCGTTTGGTAGGCATCTGACGGATTCGACATTCCGCTTGGCACGCAAATGCGACGATCAGAGTTCTGCGTCAGATATCAATTTGTCCTCTCGAGGACCAGGCGTGGGCATCTCGTATGCACAACCTAGCTGAACGACGAAGAGTGCGGTCATCCTGAGCCACCCTTGCGAATCCGGCCGATCGGCGTGGTTACCACAGGGGCAGCTTCGAGCTACCCCAAATTGGTGAGACATGCCCAACGGCGGGCCATGTCACCACCACGCAACGTAGCCCCCTAGCTGCAGTTTAATTATTCTGTCTTCTCTGTAGGCGTCCGTGGTAAATTTGGGAGTCACCGTGCAACCATCTCAACCTAGGGGGAATTTGAGGGGCATAGCAGGCTCGCTTACCGGCCTTGCCAGCAGCGAGTGCAATTTCCTCAGCCATTTGGGGGATTCTATGAATGCCATTATGACGTAGAAATTCACCCTGTGGTAGAATTCCACGCGCTGGCGTCCGCCGGTCTCAGGTCCCTTAAGCCAGATGTCTGGTATGCAAATCCTCCTTTGCCGGGGAGACTCGGTGTTGGCTGGTCACACACAGAAACTGCATCTCCGAGCGGACGCAATCGATGGCGACATCGAATTTTCTTTCCAAGACGAGAGCTGTTTGCTTCTGATATGGGTATATATTATCTTTTTCTTCGATCTCCTTTTATGTCTCTAGGTTAATTTGCTTTCCAAATCTTGCGTATAGCTCGACCTTGAGCTGTTGCATTTCCTCGCGCACCGTGCTAATCTTGTCTTCCAATGCGCTCGTCTCGTCATCTATCCTAGTCGTGGCCGTTTCCAGCATCTCCTGCGCTTGCTCCAGTGGAATGTGAAAGAAGGCATCGCCGATTTTGTACCTGCCATGAAACAATCGTTAGCGCAAGGCGTCGCCCAAGGCGGGAGGGGAAATGGGACATATCGGGGATGATGTACTGAATCTTCTCGTCCTCATCTGCAAGCTCCAGTTCAGTCGTTAAATCGTCAAGCTCTTCCTTTTCTTTCTGCGATATCGTGTTAGACGGTTTGCATTTGCAATATAACATTTGGGCACCATTGTCGGGATGCGTACGTTCTTGCTCTTGAGCTGTTCTTCTATAAGCAGCTCCCGTTGATGCAAGCGACTGAATTTGTTGATTTTATCTTGGTCTTCTCTTCGAACTTCAACCTCGTCACCGGCTGCTTGCTCGTCCTCCTTGGATAGCTGTGCGCGAAGGTGTCAGTAAGCCTGAACAGACGAGCTGAGGGAGTGAATATGGTGTAATAAGGCACTGGGCGAGGTGCGTGCTTTGTCTTACCATACGACGCTGCATTATAGACGCCATCGCGAAGGTAAACGGGCCCGACTCGCAAGATGTCTCGACTGGAACAGGGAATTATGTTCGAAGCAGCCAGTGACCCCTCTGCCACTGCTGCACCTCCAAGAGCTCGAGTTTGTGATGGTGGGGGCACCGTGCCTGGCTACAGTCGACCATGCGTTTCACACTGTCCCAGCTGGGGCTCCCCATCGGCCACCAGCCACAGCTTGCTGCATCATCTATCAGTGGCAAACATGGTGGATTGGATGGCCATCGCATCGTAGCTTCAACTTCATCCAACTACGCGTCCAGTACCTGCTGTGCCTCGCACGACGATCCTTTGCAGCAAAGCGATTTGCCGCAGCCCTGTTTTGAGATGGCGATGGGAAAGAAGGCCTATCCGAGGGCCACTGTCAAGAAAATTATCAAGGCGCATTCGAACATGAACATAAAAAAGAATGCCGATGTCACCGTGTGTACCAACGCGTCCCACAACACCATCTTGATACTGACGATGTTGATAGATTTTCCTGAACTACGTTTTATTTATGGAAACGTAAGCTTTTGTTCTCAGTTTTTCTTAATCTTTTCCTCGATTTTATCATTATTGTTTTTCCTCTGCTTCATTATCGATTAGGAACTAACACTAACATCGCGTAGTCTTGTGAAAGAAGCTGCCATCTACGCGAAGCAGTCTGGCGAGCGTGGATTGACCGCAAGAAGCGTCAATAAGGTTACCCGGGTAAGTGCTGCGCGATCTAACATTTACATCGTCTCGAAATCCTGACGAAGTTGTTCAGGACACATTGGCAAAATTCAAGGGTTGAGGGAATGGGCCAGATGCACAACATCATCAAACCCGCCAGTCGCAATGCGGCGCAATACGCTGAGGACCCGGCATCTGCAGGCAAAAGAAGCATGCGATTACTGCGTATACGGCTCTACAGACACGTATGCATACATCGTAGCTATGGGCGTCCATGTATAGTAACGGCCAACCGTCCATGCCGCCTGTGGGCTTTGGTCAAGAAGGCTTTCATCACCTCCGAGTCTGTTTCGGCCGCGCCGCCGTCCCAGGATCGTTTCGAGTTGCGACGTGCAGGTAGGCACGAGACCACCAGCAGTAGCAGCCAAACGGGCAGAATTCACTGGTTCAGCTTCGTTGAGGCACGCAGATGAGGAATACGACTGCGAGTAAAATAATGACAGCTTGCTGTCGAATAATTAATCCAATTGTGACTTTGCAAACACACATCCTCCACCGAATTGGCCGTGAATCAAGAGTTGCGATTCTGTCTGTTTCTAGAAGTGGGCAGCTGGGGTCGCGCGGCACAGCTCCTTGCCCAGCTGTCCGTGCAGGGGGGGAGGGTCCATATTTAGCATCAGGCTCCGAAATCCAGACCAGCCCAGGTAACCTCCGCACATTGTGATCCTGCTCCTGCTCCCGTTTCCATTGCAAACACTGCATCCCAATCTCTAGATCCCCCTATCTTCGTCTCTCAGTCGACTTCAGGTCTACCCCCAAACTGACTGCCATTACCTGCACGCTCGTCAGCATATCAATACAGCCAAAGCACAACCCAGTCAGCTCTGCCTGTAAACCGTCGTTCTTCCAACAAGCTCACGAAATCCCCCTCCTCTTCATTGCAGTACCGATTCTCAGCAATGGCTGCAGCAGCTACCCAGTCCGCCCCTAAGGGCTCCAAGAAGAAGCTCGCCAACGCCATTGAGCGCGTCAACTCACCTGCTCCTAGTGCTGGCTCTGGTGTTGCGGCCGAATCGCAAGACGAAGGCTACGAGAACCCTTATATCAAGGAGCTTCAGAAGTACGCAAGTCCATGTCTGGAGCTTGAGCCCCCTATGAAGCTTTGGGACTGACTTCGATCGATTAGGAACATTCGTAATCTGAACAAAAAGATTGTAAGTCACCAATGCCAGTGATCATGCTGGGAAACTCAATACGACTCAGCCAGACTTGCTAACTAGGCTTTTTCACAAGCCAATGCCTCGAAAACCGACTCCCTCCTCCGCGAACACGCCGGTAAATCCCTTGATCAACTGGTCGCCGCCAAGGTGATCAACACCGACCAAAAGGCCCAGATTGAAAAGAAGCCTGCCTTGCAAGCACAACTGGCTCAGACCGAGGAGCAGCTAGCGCAATACCAAAAAGTCCATGACCAGTACCGCTCACGCGCTGCTGCAGACAAGGCTGAATGGAAGAAGTCTCTTGAGAAAGTGAAGGCGGATGCTGTTAGCGAAGCCAAGGCCGATTTCCAGCAGTCCTTGAAGGACAACCTCTTGACACTGTCGCAATTTTTGAGATTGGCGGCTTACCGTCGTGAGAAAGCCAACGACCCCGAGTCAGACGAAAGCCAGGCTATCGAGGGAGTTTTGCTGGCCATCTACGCAGGCGATGACAGTGCTGTTGCCTCTATGCTCAAACTCGTGCAGGGAACTGACGACAAGGTGCTGAGTGTTCCCGGTGAGGAGCTTCAGACGACTTGTAAGTGTCTCAATCAACTTGGATCTCGTCCTATTTGTGTGCATACCACTGAACTTCTGATCCAGTTTCTGTCAAGACTCTAGCCCAGGAGTACAAGACGCCATTGTACGGTGAGGGCGCCCAGCAAGCTGAAGGTGCTGCTCCCGAGACGACTGGCTGAGCCTACTTCCACCGAAATCGCCGCCGCCGACACTCCAGCAGCGGGCGAACAAGCTGCGTCGGATGCCACCGAGAAGGAAGCTGCCAGTGCCAGTGTCGCCGATGATGCCGCTAACGCTCCGGCTGAATCCCAGTGGGAAACCGAAAACGGTCTTTCGGCTTCGCAGGAATGGGTGGATGTTAAAGTTCCTCGCGAAGCATCAGAGGTCGAGGCTGGACAGACCTCTGCGTCTGCTGATAACGCTGCTGTCCCTCAATCGCAGTCTTGGGCGGATGACCACCCTGAGCCCGCCAAGCAGGTGAGTCGATTTCTTCAAAGCTGATTGATTGGGACTGTCTGAAGTTTATGAAGCTAACTGATGCTTAGTCTGCCGCTGCTGACCCGAATGATGGCTTCCACCAGGTTCAGCGCAACAAGAGCCGCCAGGAGCGTGACGGTAACGGTAACTGGCGCGGTCGTGGACGAGGAGAGCATCGAGGCCGCGGTGGAATGCCTTCCCGACCTCGCCGTAATGGGGAGTCGTCTTAAGCTTCTACCAGGGATAAAACTCATTTGTTTCATATTACGAGCCTTTGATTGCTATTTCAGCAAGGGACTATTTGTACATCATGTCATGGTGGCGTTCGGCGGGTTTCTAGCCGGTTTAAGGGAGATGTGATAGGGGACATACTGGAGGTCATCGCATCGCATTTGTACTCTGAGAGCGGAAGTATCCTGTCAGATGGATTCTATAGCATCTTCAGTGGTTTGCTGGGCACTTAGCTTCGCATCTGAGAAGATGTTTGTGTAGGTTGGCTATTGGAGGTGAGCAAGGTCTGCATCGGGCTTGTATTAACAGTACAGAAAAAGCATCCATGAGAATAATACGACGGCCATGACAATACGCAAACATTACCATTCATCCCTGGGCTCTAAGATGGCCATTGACTTATCTATTGTGCAAATGTTGATAATTTCTTAGTCTAAATGTGCTTGCGCAGGCAATTATCGCCTCACGGAGTTGCAGGCGGGGCAATCATGACTAAGTCCGCGCTTAAATTTTTGATCTCGAAATACATTTCTTTCTGTCGGCAATCTTTCTGTTATTTATAGTCAGCATGTCTTTGACTTACGACAGTGATTTCTATCCCATGTTGCAATTGAGATGTCGAAGGTGGTCAGTTGAAGTGTTGAGCTTTGTTCAGCCTCGTCGTCGAAGGACCCACAGGACCCTTATCGGAGCTCGATTTGTGGGCTGAGCAGCTCTTATCGGGCTAGACCCTTGTTCAAGCCGTCAGCCTCGCAGGACCAGCAGTGGTAAAGCGGTGCGAGGAATTGGCGGGGGAGGCGCTAACTCTGGGCAAAGGGCAGGTGGACAACAGCTAATCTCACGGAGCGTAGGGCCGCAGAAGAGTGACTGGGAGTGGACAGGGGCACGCACGTCACGTCACAACAGACCCAGCACGAGCCAGCGCTCCAGGGCGGCCCAGAGGAGCCCAGAGGAACCCAGAGGCTGCAAGTTGTCCTCTTTGTCAAATTCCCCATCGTGGCCCACCGCCGTGTCATGGCAGCACAGGCATCGTTTCCCATTCGGCGGTCACAGAGGCCACATCAACCTCTTGTGCAACTCAACTCTGTGTCACCTTAATAAATCTGTGATCCATCATATTGGAGACAGACAATTTCTCTTTTTGAAACTTTTTTTTCGATATATATATTTCTGTCCTTGTGAGCGGCATTGACGCATTGCACACCCAGCAATAATCGATCTGGGTGCACGCGCACTCTTGAGCCAAACTTGTCAAACTTGCCAAAGTCTGGCTTCACACAGCTGTTGATGCAGTGCTGAGCAGACATTCTCAAACCGACCTCCCACCATGGCGAAATCACCGCTATCGCCACTGAAGATGCTCCTCGGAGCCATCGTCTTCTTCTCCGCCAATGTGTTCGCCGCAGCGGCTGTGCTCGGCGTCGACCTGGGCACAGAGTATATCAAGGCCGCCTTGGTGAAGCCGGGTATTCCTCTCGAGATTGTCCTGACAAAAGACTCGCGACGAAAAGAAACCTCTGCCGTCGCCCTCAAGCCATCCAAGTCCGGTCCCAAGGCCGGACAGTTTCCCGAACGATTATATGGTGCGGATGCCATGGCAATCGCCGCGCGATTCCCTGGCGAAGTCTACCCAAATATGAAGTCGCTCCTCGGTTTGCCGATTGGCGATGCCGCTGTGAAGGAATACGCTGCTCGCCACCCGGCACTCCAGCTGAAAGCTCATCCAACCCGTGGTACGGCCGCCTTCAAGTCCGGTACCTTGACACCGGAGGAGGATGCCTGGATGGTCGAGGAACTGCTGGCTATGGAGCTTCAAAGTGTGCAGAAGAATGCGGAAGCTACGGCTGGCGATGGTTCTTCAGTACGCTCGATTGTTTTGACTGTACCTCCTTTCTACACTGTAGAGGAGAAGCGCGCCGTTCAGCTGGCTGCTGAGTTGGCCGGCCTCAAGGTTCTGAGTCTGGTCAGTGATGGCTTGGCTGTGGGCTTGAACTACGCTACCAGCCGACAATTCCCCAACATCAACGCAGGCGAGAAGCCTGAATACCATCTCGTTTTCGACATGGGTGCTGGTTCCACAAGCGCCTCCGTGATGCGATTCCAAAGTCGCACCGTCAAGGATATTGGAAAATACAACAAGACTGTGCAGGAAGTTCAGGTTCTGGGCGCCGGTTGGGACAGGACGCTTGGCGGCGATGCACTCAACTACTTGATCATGGACGATATGATCTCACAATTTGTTGAATCAAAGGGAGCTCAGAAGGTCTCTGCCACCGCTGAAGGCTTCAAGGCCCACGGACGTGCCATGGCCAAGATTGCCAAAGAAGCTGAGCGAGTCCGACACGTCTTGAGCGCCAACCAGAACACGCAGGCTAGCTTTGAGGGTCTCTACGAGGACGTTGATTTCAAATACAAGGTTACGCGTGCTGAATTCGAGACCATGGCTGAGGCTCACGCTGAAAGACTGGGCACTGTTATCAACGATGCTATCAAGGCATCTGGCCTTGACATCAATGATTTGGCCTCGGTTATCTTGCACGGCGGTGCCACGCGCACGCCGTTTGTGCAGAAGGCTTTGGAAAAGGCTGTTGGCTCCGCTGACAAGCTTCGATCCAACGTGAACTCTGACGAGGCTGCTGTGTTTGGTGCTGGTTTCCGCGCTGCTGAACTTAGCCCCAGCTTCCGTGTCAAGGAGATTAGGATCTCCGAAGGCCCTATGTACGCTTCAGGGTTGAAGCGAGCCAAGAGCGACAAGCCCCAACGACAGCGTCTTTGGACTGCCAGCTCACCTCTCGGCGGCGCTCCTAAGGAGATGACCTTCAATGATCAGCAGGATTTTGCTCTTACTTTCTATCAGCAGATCGGCGACGATGATCGCGAGACTGCGTCCTTGGCGACCAAGAACTTGACTGCGACTGTGGCCGCCATGAAAGAAAAATATCCATCTTGCGTGGAGTCTGAAATTGTCTTCAAACTTGGCGTCAAGCTGAGCTCTGAAAATGGGGAAATTCAAATTGCCAGGGCTGCGATCGAATGCGAGGCTGAAGTGACTGTCAAGGAACGCTTGGTTGATGGCGTCAAGAACCTCTTCGGATTCGGCGGTAAGAAAGACCAGCAGCCTCTGAACGGCGAGAACGAGAAGGCCGAAGCGCCTGAGTCCGAAGGCTCAGAGGAGGTTCTAAAGGAAGATGCCAAGTCGTCCACCACCTCGTCTGCATCAGGTAGCTCGGAATCCGCCGCCTCGTCTAGCTCCACGGCATCAGCGGCGCCTACGGAAGAAGTCAAGGAGGTCAAGAAGAGGCAAATCGTTTCCATCCCAGTTGACGTCGAGCTGGAGAAGGCCGGCGTGCCAGCACTTTCGAAGGCTGAATTGACCAAGGTAAAGGATAGACTCAAGGCTTTCGCGGCCTCTGACAAGGCCCGGTTCCAGCGTGAGGAAGCTCTCAACCAGCTTGAAGGGTATACCTACAAGGTGCGAGATCTTCTCGAATCAGAGGACTTCATTGCTTCCTCTACCAAGAAGGAGCGCACTACGTTGGCTGAGAAGGCCAGCGAAATCGGCGACTGGCTGTACGAGGATGGCGCCGAGGCTACCAAGGAAGTCCTCAAGGCCAAGCTCAAGATCCTCCAGGACATTGTCGTCCCCGTTCAGACCAGAATTGAAGAGGCCGAGAAGCGACCGGCCAAGATCACTTCTCTCAAGGAGATTTTGAAGCGCACAGGTGAATACATCGACGGCATTCACAAGCAGATCGCAGAGTATGAGCAGTGGCAAGCCACAGCCTCTGCTTCCAGCGCAAGCGGGTCTGCTACTCCTGCGGCCTCAGAGTCAACAGCCGGCGAGTTTGACGGCCTCGAGGACGACGACGCGACCAAAGCTACCGACAAGGGTGATGACGCGGAATCAGAGCCCGCCGGTCCTGTTCCCCCCTTGTTCTCAAAGGAAGAGCTCAAGGAGCTCGAAACTCTTCGCGAATTGACCGAAGAGTGGCTGAAGGACTTGGAGAAGAAACAGGACAAGCTAGACGTGACCGATAACCCCGTTCTCCTTGTTAAGGATCTTACGGAAAAGGCGCGCAAGCTGGACAAGGTCAGCATGGACTTGGCACTCAAGGGTGTCCGCAACTTTGACAGCAAGACCAAGAACGCCAGCAAGAACGCCAAGAAGAAGGGCAAGTCAAAGAAGGGCGGCGACACAGAGGAGCCCACGAGCGGAGAGCGCATCACGCCTGAGCAGATGGAGGAGTTGCTCAAGAAGGTCAAGGAGATGGAGGAGAAGCAGAAGGAGGCCAAGGACAAGGAGGCGGACCAAAAGGGGGCTGAGAAGCCTGGTCACGATGAGTTGTAGAGCGAAGAGATCTGGAGTATCATGATTGCAGTGTATATATGTACTAAAAGTAAAAGCACGAATAGACTAAAGCTTTAGACAAGGGATGGGTGTGTTCCGGGGGACACGTTTTCGTCGTGCATGCGATGGTGCCCGATATGTGCAACAGCTCGAGACTTGGTGAGGGGCCGAGTAGCTGAAGTATTGGTTAACAATTGAGAAATCTTGGATTGTTTCTAGTCCGATTTGTAGAAGTCTGTAATTCCCCAGTGCTGTCCACTATGGGGGCGATTCATCATGGGGTGGCACGAGATGTGATATACATGAATCGTGTCGTGCTACATTACGGCGTGGAAACACAAACTCGAGTACGAGTGCCATATGGAACAAGGCAGTTTGACTCGGGGACTGAACTCTAGTAGCAGTCCTAAATCGAGATACCACAGTGCCGATTTTTGAATAGGTATCGATCTAGCATCGTAAAATCATGCTGTCATAATGCACAAACGAGAAAGGCGTCTTTCGCTGGTGTCGTTGCCCCCAGTTTATCCCACGGCAGCTGCTGCCGGCTGCAACTCCTTGGCCTTGGCCTTGGTCTTGGCCTTCAACTCCCCGTTTGTATATCATTGTCCAAGACGTATTGTGCTTTCATGCTCTCTGCACTCTGCATCTTCAAATACCTTCGTTTCTGTTCGTAAAACTACTCTCTGCATCGTTCAGTTTACAATCGTTGTCAACTTTTGTCACTCATTCACTCCTGACACCAAAAAGACATAATATCCTAAGACGACTTATACGAATCACGGATCCGCGTCAAAATGAAGACCTTCTTCCTTGCGGCCACTGTCATCAGCCACGTTCTCGGCGCAGCGGTGCCAGAACATGCTCCTCTTGAACCCGGCTTCTCTCTGGAAGTGAAACCGAAAAGTCAGGAGGGACGAAACTTTGCCAACGATTGGGCGTTTGCTCATAGACGCTGGGGGAATAAAGCTGCAAAGGCTACTTTGGGCAGTGCTGCCCTTGAAGAGGGGGGTAAGTCTTGACTCTAATTCGCAAATCATACAAAAATTGCCCTAAGTTACGGGAATACTAATCTATGTTCTTCTGAAAGAGGGCAGTGTTGCGGCCAAACCGATCCTTCATGAACAGGCATACGTCACAGAAGTCGAGTTTGGAACGCCTCCTCAAAAACTCGAGATGATTCTAGACACAGGGTCGTCCGATGTGTTCGTACACTGTTGCCTCTGTTTTACAGCCCTAACAATACATGCTAACTATCTCACCCCAGCTGGGTTCAGTCGTCAGATACAATCTACCGCGTCAACGATCAAGGCCCCTGGGCACCACGATACAAGCCAGCGACGTCCTCCACAGCCGAGCGCATCGAAAAGGCCGTCTGGAACGTTGAATACCGTACGCCCAAACTCCCGCCATCCTGGATCTCCCGATCCGATTTCATGTTGTACAAATCAAAACCCACTAACAAAAGGCTGCCTGCAGTCGACGGAACCACAGCCACAGGCATCGTGTACCGCGAGACCCTGCACCTAGGCGGCTTCCGAATCTCCAACGCGACCATCGAATCGGCGCAGATCATGGCGCCGCGATTCGAGACCGATCTCACGGTAAGCGGCATAATGGGCCTCGCCAAAAGCCTCCCGAACAACATCACGCCCCCGAGCCCGTCCTTCCTGTCCCTCCTCCGTTCGCAACTTCACAGGCCCCTCTTCGCGGTCGACCTTCGCGGTCACGGCTCCAGCCGCTTCAACTTTGGCTTCATCGACGACACCATCCCCTCGGACAACATCACTTGGCTCGAGTCCCGACCCGACAGCCCCCACTGGGATATCGACCTCGACCTCACGGCCTGGAAGGACGACCACCTCATGTGGATGTACCACCGCTTTCAAGCCACCATCGACACAGGCACATCCCTCATGTTCCTCCCTGACCCCCTAGCAAGCAGGTACTGGCTATCCATCCCCGGCGTGAGGACCAGCGCATCCCCCTTAACAAAAGCATACATGTTCCCCTGTTCACAAGCAGAATCCCTCCCGGATCTTCTCTTCAAGCTCCCGAGCACAGAGCATGTCCTCCGAATCCCAGGCCCCTACCTCAACTACGGACCCCTCGTATCCGACCCGTCCTTCTGCTGGGGCGGCATGCAGAGCGCCCAGGACATGGAAGTCACTGTCCTGGGAGACGTGATGCTCAGAGCCGTCTTCGTGGCCTTTGACGTCGACAAGAACAGAATCGGTCTAGCCAATAAGAAGCTCGGTGATGTATAAATCATGACGTATACATTTAGTCTTGTCCTGCATGGTCGTGGCCCGCTGTCATAGGTATCTGGCTTGTCAAAACGAGACTAATCCATCTTTGATCGTGTTTATACTTTTTTTCTGTTGTTTATTTTAGAACGTCGAGCCCAGGTGGTGTGCGTTCCGGATGCTGAATCTGGTCATTAGTCTTGGAACATGAGGCCTGGGAGATAATAAGCCCAGGATTGCCTAGTCAGAGAAATAGCTTTGCATACCAATTATACCAAGTACCGTACAATGCGGACTGCAATTGATAGATCTTTATGACACTGTTCCAGGTGGCTGTGGCCGCGTAAACTTTACGCGGGTCCCAATGTGAGGTCCCAATGTGATATCCGAATGTACCAAGTATCCAAGTATGCTATTCGTCAGTCAGCGATACACGTATCATCCAATGACGGAAAACGATTGTCGAAATGCTGTAAACCGCCAAACAACCAGACACAGCAATGGATGGGGCAGGACACACAGACAAAACTCGGGCAAATGATCATTGGAGCACCGTCATCCGCCTCATCATGATATATACAAGTTCAAAAAGAAGTCATTGGCCTTCGTCGAAAAGGTCTCGAAAGAAAGCATCACATATTGCCCAACCCTTTCCGCCCACTCGACTCAAACCCGCGCCGTGCCTCCCGTCTCATTCGTCGACCTTCCTCCTCAGGTCCTCCTGTCTTGTCTCCACGCCGCAGCAAAGGCGACAGTTACAGGTAAATATTCATCACGTCCGCCTCAATCTAAATATTAAAAAGAGTTGTATGGTTCGTAGCTGTTCACAAACAATGAGTGGCTCATGGCCGCACAGAACTAGTGACACCGACTCTTGACAAGTGAATGGTGATCAAATAGCAGGAACCCAAAAAAATGTGGTGGCTCCTGTTTCTGGTGAAGCTGAGTAGTCTGGTTGCACGCAGACCGTTTCCGCAATGCCGTATATATGAAAACGCCGGGGATCGTTTCGTCCAGTATGAAGTGATTGACGAACGTTAAGAAAAGATATGGTAAGTCAGGGAGCAGTGGTATAGTATTTGCGCATCCGTGGTCTCCCTACCCAATGCAACGGGAACAAAAAAATCAAGGCATCAAATTTCGAGTATCGCCCAGTGTTATTCGCCGCCTAGTGGCCGCGGTAGCCATCAATGAGGTCAGGGAAGCCAAGTTCCAAGCAAAGCCATATGCACTTAAGGCTGCGCATTGAGGTCGTGCGGTTTTTAAAGCCGATCTCAGGACTCCCCCGTACGAGCTTTGGAGGGCCATTGGGCCAAGGTGGCTAACAAGGCGTCAAACACACAGGGGCCAGAGCATATGGTGCTTTTACTGCTCGGCATCACCGTCTAATATTCGAGGACAAAAGGACAACAAGTCAGCGAGAGGGGTCGTCGAGGTCAGCTTGGGTCACAAGATAATAGTCACCTTCGCTGGCCCCGGGAGTTGGGGGCATGTTGCCCGAGCTGGGTGCTTGTCGAGGAGCGCGTGCAGTACCTGGTCGCGACTTGTTGGATTCGTCTGTGGGTGGAGGTGGGGGAGGAACGTTGGGAGCTTGAGGTCGCTTGGACGGCTGCTGCGACGCCTTGTTGCGATTGAGACGTTCCTCCATTTCACGAATGCGAGCTTCGAGATCAGCGAGCTCTTGAGTCGTTTTGCCGACATTCTCGCGTCTAGGGCAAAGGAAAGGGGTCAGTCGGTGAATTGCAGCAAATGAAGCATCGTGGGACTTAGAGGTGCATACCTCTCGTTGACTTGCTGGTCGAGATCAGAAACCGAGTTTTCGATGCGGAAGATATCCATCAATTCTGCAGAGAAGGAACGAGCAACAGTTCTTTGTGAAAACCAAAGTTAGCCTGCTTGGAACCTTCAGAACGGACGTGAGAGCTTCATGTCTTGTCTGCAGCCGGTGCCATCCCATGTCAATTCAGACTAGAGTTCAAAAGACACCAAGCATCTTTACGTGGCATCATTATACGTACGACAAGGGGCGGCGTCCATTGGGGACCCAGTCACGATCGAGCTCGGCGTCAGTCATTTCGTCGATGAATTGCTGTCGAACAAGCGATTTGTTGTGGTTGATGGCGGTGTGGATGGTAGTTGATGCAGTAGCGGGTGGTGGTGGCAAGCAACGGTGGCAACGCTGGAGTGATATAAAACGGTGCTACAAGAAGCGGGAGAAGAGGGGGAAAGATGGAAAATGCAATGCAGACGTCTCGACCACAAGAAGGCTACGCGAGGCGAAAAAGATATAAAGAACTGGCGAGATGGTCAAGCGAGGAGGGAAAGGAAGAGAAAGAAGGGACTGGCTCTGGCACGGGGTAAATTGCTGAGATGTGAGATGAGCACCAGCACCAGCAACACAGACAGGCACCGGACCAGAACCAGGAGGAAGTGCTTGCTTGCCACTTTGCCGCGCGCCGAATGAGAAGCGTGCAGCTCAGGGATGGCGGGACCCATTTGACCTCGACGCCAGTGACAACGACAGCAGTGACAGTGATGACAGTGGCCAGGCAGCAGCCAAACAGCAGCCAAACAGCAGGCGTGCGGCAGTCAGCAACCACTTTACAGCGCCGTTCCTGTCCCTGTGTCCCTGAGCTCGTGTCCCTGGCATCTCCCTTTAGCGGATCCCGACAAGCAAAGGGGGGGAGCAACTTTAGACTAGACGGCGTGAGAATGGGGGGGTTGATCGCCTTGGGAGGCGCGCGATGGGGCGTTAATTAATGGCGGGGGTGGGTGTAGGCAAGTGCCGGCCAGATGACAGACAGATGGCAGACGGGAATGGCAATAGCAATGGGAAACGGGAAGGACACAGCCATCAGCAACAACAGTACTCCATACCGCTATTCAACAGCAGTTGCACCCGCATCTTCTGGACATGGGAGCCTCACTGCGTTTTTTTTTTCCTTTCAATCTGCTTATGCAGTGCACTGGTCTCCCTCTTCTGATTTGCTTTGCTTTGCTCTGCCGCCTTAATTAAATAATAGCACGACGTGAAGCCCTTGGTGCTGCACCCTTCTCATTTTATGCCCCAACCCCCAGGCGCTCCCCTTGCTTCGACTGTCGCCAGCAGCCACTGGCCAGACTGCACATAGGACAGCCAATAAACGTTATACTTCATAAACAGTTTGGGTAATCTCTCTCGATATGCCGTGCATTCTATCGCTAAATTCAGACAGGACCAGACTACGGAGAACGCTACGACGGTATCCTGCTCCCATAACATGGTCGCATCCAATTCCAGCACCGTGGGCGTGTCATTCCAAAAATCAATTTCACCAATTTCACGCCCTTGGCCACTCTGTACCCAATCCCAAGACCCTCTGTTTCGTCCACTAGGAGAAAAGGGAAGATTGAAATTTGATAGGAGCTGCGAACAGGCAGGGTGGATGCGGGCGGATGGATCCCTGTTTGGACGGCGCGACGCTTTCTCGCTCGACGGGCCGCAATCTCAGGGACACACACACTACTTGAGGCTCGCGCACCACTGGCATGCAAGTTTCGTGTCGAACGTCCTGCAATAATTAAAAAAGTCGAGCTTATCAAATAACGAGAATAGGCGATGACAACGCGCGCGCACGCAGGCTGTGTGTTTGACATCACGGAGATTAACAGCTGAAGTCGGATGGACAAACTACCAATACATGCTGAGTACCTACCTAGGTAGCTGCGCGAGAATCAAAAATCCCGGTAACGCCCTGGTCCAACCAACATTCAAGGGCCCGATACACCGACGGGTCTCTCTATTGTTATGGGGTATCATCTTCTTGGCCAGCGGTTGGCATCATGGTCATAGGTCAATTAGGATTTACCTTTCAAGGCGTTTCCCCCAATTCAGGGCTACAAGTCGAGATATTAATACCCCGTACTGCTTGCATAGCACTTAAAGAAGAAGCTCCTATCGGAAGCAGCTACTCCCCCATTCCCAGTTTACACTTCTAGACGACTGCCCCACGGTCAATCAGCCTAATTGAGTACGACAGCCAGGAGCCTCGGCCAATTCCCCATCCTGTTTACCACGTTGGACTGGAGAAAGAGCAGAATTTGAACAGAATCACAGATGCCTCAGCCAGAATAATGCCAGACTGCAACTTGTGTCGAAGTTCATCCCGACTTGTCAGATGTCCCTGCTGCCCCAGATCAAGTCATACTCGCCTCATGCACAATCATCCGCTTCCGCTCTCACATCCACATCCACATGGTCAGTGCAAAATGAGGACCAAGACAGCACATGCACCATGCACTTGATGGGTACGGTCATAACGTACGCCACCAGCCCACACAGCTCACCAGTCAAGCCTCTTTTGCCTTTCGACTAGCTTTATCAAGTCCATGCAGCAACCTTCGCATCGCGTCCGGCCGGTCGTCTGTCCATCCTCCCGCAAAGAATGACCGTTGGACGAACGAAAAAGTCCGACTCATTGCTTTTTGCGAACCCCATGAAATGACCAAATGTATTGCGCCAGACATGCATGAACGACAAAACCCACTAAGCGCCGAGCCCAGGTCGTGGTCATTAGACACTTTCAGCTCATGACATCAGTCGTAATTTCAGTTTTTTTGGCGCCAACAGAATCTGGCACTAACCCCAATTACTCACTCCCACCTCTGTCCACGTCCACGGAGCGTCCCTTCAGGGGTCCGGAAATCGATTCAACGAGCTCAAGCCTACATGTGTCTTTGCGTCTTCCGCATCGGTAGCAAACTTGTCTGTGCACGTGCACTGCCGTCGGAGTTGGCCCCTTAAGCTCGATCATAAGGTTAGTGACGTAGTTTTTTGTTCCTTTGAAGACGCCGTGAATCCATGGCTGCCAAGATACATCTACGGAGCAGTCACCCAATCTTACCGAATGCCGCCCTGGTTTCACTGCTTCCGCTAATCTGTTGTGTTCCTATGACCTTGTATCCTTATCGATCATCTCCAAAACACACGGACCAACATAGATTCATTACACTCAAGTGTCCCTGCGCTTGCTTCCTATCGACAACTGCTATGGACAATGAATTCGTTCCGCATGACTCGATTGTACAAATCGTCATCACCTCGTAACCAGTGAACATGTGTTCATATGTCTTTCATGTTGAATCCGACTATAGGAAACATTATACTAATACAGAACCGGTCCAAGAAAGCCTCCATAATTTTGTACAGTAATCAGTGCTAAATTTTCATCGCGTAGGGTTATGCCTCCCTAATATGCCTCCTCGTGCCACTGGAGACGGGTATATCTCTTGTTGTTTTGCCGTTTGTTTATCCCAAATTCTATGACCATGCCGCCCAGTCGTTGCTGTCCAAAACACCGCCTATCCAAGAGCGTCTATGCCGGTTGTCGCTGCATATTTTGGGTCGCAGGACGCCGTTCTCGTCATGACTTGGTCACTCCAAGGATGATCTGAACTCTCATTATCCAAAACCATGAGCTGAGATATTTCATGTCTTCAAAATGAGGGCGACCATTATCTCAAATCGTCACTGTCCGATGCCCATTGGGTGGGAGCCGTCACTTGTCGTAGCATCTTGCGGGAAAGATGACTTTAAC